>UXGD01002933.1:0-22935 GCA_900474315.1 Torymus auratus | reverse complement strand
TACTGAAGTTGTACATATATATAGGACACGCGTTATTAAATATTGAAATTTGAAAAGTGCATAAAGGTCGAGTGTAAAATGGTACGTAAATTTAAAATTTTATAATTTGCTCGGACACTTCTATATTTTCAAAAATGTCGACAAAACCGAAAATTCACAGCACGTCCTTTAAAAATTGTTTCCACAGCACAAAAAAAACGAAAAAAAATTTAATACGAATAAACTTTCCCAATCGAAAATATTATTCCAACAGCCATCGAAACATTTTCAGCCCCGCGACCTACTTCCAATACTTCCAAATATCATATAACAATGACCCTCGAAAAAAAATTTCTTTCCACATACGAATCCTCCACTCTAAAATCCAAAAGCACGCTTTTCCACGCTCCCTCCTATATACCTTTTGAAGAACCCCCGCGCGCGCGAGAGTAGCAAAAACTTTTGTTATTAAACGCGAAAGAGGAATGCCCGCGGACACAGCCACGTACCCATCTCTCTCTCTTCCAGCTCCCGCGTACGCACAAAACGAAAAGCACGAGAGCGAGCGAGCGACTGCGAAGGGCTGCGCGCGCCGGAAGCACTTTGTCGGCGCGCGCGCGAATGCGGAATGCCCGAAATTAAAATGCCGTTAGTGCCCCCGCGTCGCAGCGACGAATACTAACGAGACACTCTCTCTCTCCCTTCGTCGTTGCTGCTTATACTGCCGCCGCTATACGCGACGACGGCCAAGTTGGCAAATACTATTTGCAAAATAAAGGCGCCCCCACTATATATACGCCCGCGTGCGATAAGAGCAGGCCGATAAGGCGACGCCGGAAGAGAGGGGGACCCCTTTCATCTCTCTCTCTCTCCCCTTTTTCGTATATACGCGCGTCGAGCGAGGCTATTTTTAGTTCGACGCGCGCGCGCACGCGCTTAGCATAATGTAAATTCGCGTAGAGGGGAGAACCGACGCAAGGGTCAAGACTGACCGGGGAGAGAGAGCACGTGCCGGTAGAGACGGTGAGTAGGGGACGGAGGCAAAGGTGAGGAGAGGTGTGATAATGATTCGAGGGGCTTTTTTTAGCTGATTCGCGTGATTTCGGGGTTGCTGAACTGTAATTTTATTCCGTGTAGAGGCGGTATAGAATACATTCTTCTCACGTCGGCGAGCGTATGATAATTTTTACGTAACTTCCGCTGATAATAATGCAATCCCGTGTATATAGTCGGTCGACGTTAATAAAATGCAATGGGAATGGCAATCATGAAGAATTTGTGTTTATCGAGTTACTGTCAGTGCAGATATACGCGCGTAAGTGTGGTACAGGGATATTATTCTATTGCGCTAATATAATGTAACAAACGAATTGTTTCGGAGCGAAGCAAGAATCGCTACAAATTTATATCGGCACGTGGGCAAACACAATTAATCGTGGCTCTATCAAGTTACTACCCCTGCAGAAAAACTCGAGAGCGACGACGTTGCCTCGCTCATTCTAACCTCATTATCTTTATTTTTCTTACAAATTAGAGCGCGTTCAGGCAATTTACGATGTTTGCGAGAACCGCGCGAAAAGCACACTTACACACTTTCCACATACGAAAAAAAAATGCTCTCTTTTCCCCGTGTAAACTGACATATCTCCCCTCGCTACTGGCTACAACCGCACAAATTTCCTCGCACCTCGCGTCGCACGGTTTGTACACATGCAGTCATTCGCCCCTCGGTATTCAGCCAAAGAAGCGCGACCGGAGGAGAAGAAAAAAAGAGAGTATATACACGGAGAAAACCCTACGAGATCGCCGCGGCCGATATCAGAGGCGAGCGTAATGAATCGCGACGCCGGCATCCTTCTTTTTCTCCTCGTTGTCGGCTTTGGGTAATGACTTCATAATACCGGGGGTCCACGACATCGTTGTTTATTGTTCGACAGAAGAGAGCGGGGAGCGAGAGACTGACTAATTAGGCGGCTTTTAATCACAAAAGAAACTTGTAGTTTGAGTTATGGCGATTGTAATTTGAGATAAGGACGGGAGAGAGAGAGAGAGAACTGCTGGCGCAGCGCTTGTATGACGGAATTTAATAGAAGGGACTTTGTGCCGGAGATAAGACTTTACCTCGCTGCGGCGGTGTCTGTCTGTCTCTGTGTGTGGGTGTGGTTGAGCGAGTATTAATGAAACTCCGAGCGGGATCGTGACTTTTAATAAACAAAATAATTTAATTTAGTCCGCGTGGCAGGGGAAGGGGGACGAGAGAGAGCTGAAATTGCGCGCTGTAGAGAGATGAGAACAATGGGGCACGATGTTTCGGGGTTTTCCAACTATTTTGTGACGGGTGATGAGCGTAGCGGCAGCGCGCTAATTGAATAATGCCACTGTATTTTTGAAGATCTGTCTACTAAACATATATTAAATATTATAAATGTGTTTTACTTTTTGAGATAATAATTATAATTCATACAGGTTACCTATCCGGATAGACATTATATAAATGGAATTTATTTTATAATGGGTATGTAGACGCATTGCGAATGTTAACTATGCATCTGTCCGAACCAAATCTCTCCCCTGAAATCACGCTTCAACTATACGTTGAAAAAAAGAAAGTCAACAAATAGCTCCCGAAACTGCACGTCCAACATACTCTCCATCACCGCGTCATTTCACTCCATTACCCCCCAAACTTCCTCTCACCGTTGCCGGAACCGTTTACTGAGCGAGCGAGGGCGAGCGGTAGTTCGAGAACTAGGTGCTCAGTAGTAGTCGTCGTCGTATCACTCATTACGACCGTACGCCTCCCTCGGTACACAGAAAAGGACGTCGTCGTCCTCTCGAAACTCCCCTTCGAAAAATCCGGCGAATCGACAAAACGCGCTTTAATGGCCGGCCCCTTTCACACGTAGACGCCTCGTTAGACAGCAGTCGTCGAAAATATTCGGCGCACGCGCGACACCCTTCGCCAGACAGACAGAGAGGAAAGGCTAATAATATATAACGGGCCCCCTTTTTCGCGAGCGCGCGAAGATTTAAATAGAATTTTTCTTGGAGCGAAGAGGGCGTGTGATTCAGATGCTGCGAGGGCTGTTGGTGATTCAGTGGAGGAGGATGAGTTCGGTGTGTTTTTTTGGGAGGAATGATGTACGAGGTGTGGGATTGTTGCTGGCTTTTAAAAGCGTTGAGTGTTTGGAGTTCATTTGTTTCTTTTATGGTTCGCGTATGAACGATATTGAGTGAGGCAGACATTTATAGAATATTATATATTTGTGCTTTTTGTTGTGTTTTATCTGTTCTGCTTTGAATACTCTCGTTTTATTTGAATATTGTGAACGAAGTATTAATAAACTAGCGCAGTAAGCGTTCTATTTTAATGAAATAAGTGATGAACAAACAAAATGGTTTTTATCATGCAGAAAATATACAAGTACGAGATTTATGGCCTTAATAATATAACAATAATAATAGTCTGCTTGAGAAGCGATTTCACAAAGCTTTTACTGCTTTATTCCGGACACTTTATGCGCTTAATGTTTCGCAAAGTGCATATTTACCCTGAGCCCTTATATTCCTGCCCCGGATAATTGAGAAAAGCCCATTTTGTCTATTAATTTCGTTTCTATAAAAGACTCGTTAAATTAACGCCGGTTATACACCTCTGAAATTTTAAATTGAAGTAACACACTATAATAAAACTTTCGCATACTTTTTCAATTACACCAAGAACAACGGGAAAAAAAGTAAAAATTTCATCATCGCACTGCAATTGTGATGACGAAACTTTTCTCGGTTGATCCACAGTCGGAGGGGGTTGAATTAAAAGTACAAAATAGGGGGAAAAACTAAGAGGAAGCACAACACGGTTCCACCAGGGCAAAAAGCCGCCTTCCTAAGAAAAATACGAGTGGAATAATTCACTCCGCAAAGCTAACTATACTCGCTCCAAGGAATTTAGAAAGTAGGTTTGAAGTTTTCGCGAAATTTCGCCCACTATGCCGGGAAAATTAATCGCTCGCGTATACGGCAGGCGGCGAGTTCGCAAGATAAATAAGAGGAAAAAAAAGAAGAAGGGGGGGAAAGATCGCCGGTCGGGGCCTTATTAACAACTTAACAAGAGGAGGCGGCCGGCGCCTGTACAAAGTTCGCGCGAGAAAAAATAGCTCTTGTGGAAGATGAAAGTTTAGTAAGACCCACACCGTGGGCTTATCAAACTGAAAACTGTATTCGTTAGAAGAGAGAGAAAGAGAGGGAGAACAAAATAGAGACGAAAATCCCGAAGCGAGAGAGAGAGAGTAAAAAGTTGTATTATACGGGAGCGCGGGAGGAAGTTTCGAACGGCCGCTGGTCGACCCATTTCCCGTGGACGCGCAACGCAGCTTCACCTGAGTGCTCGAAAAATTTAAGAAATCTCGGGGAGTGGATTTTTCTTGACTAAGAAAGCTGCGATCGCGAGTTTATAAGAAGTTTAATCGCGACCTGTTATTTTAATGATACGGAGCATAAAGTTTATTTCAAAACAATAGGTATAAAAACCCGACTCACTTAATTATCACAATACACAATCCCCCTTTATTTCCAAGTTTTCCGCGCACCGTGTTCGTCATGAAAAATTCTCCCACACAAACTCGCACTAATCGCTCGGGCTTTGCAAGCTGCAGTTGCGGCGGCTATTATCTTCAAAACTGCCAAAGGGGGCAATTGAATTCCGCTTCCACGACCCTCCCGCCGATAAACACCGCCGCCCCCGTAATTCGCGGGGAATATACCCCCCCTTGCCAGCTCATCCACGAATAAACAAACGGTTTCATTAAAACTTGCGCGTCGTCCGCGAATAAAACTCGAGATACCAGTCCGCGCGCGAGCCTTTAAATAAACAATCGCGTCGCGAGGAAAAAGGGAAAAGTCGAAGCGAAGGAGGACGGAAAGAAGGAGTTGGCTCTACGATAGATAGAGAGAGAGAAGTCTCATCCGAGTCCAAGGAGAGAGTATAGTCGTTCTCTCTCCGAAAGCAATTAAACGTCGATTCGCTCTCGGGACTCTCTTTTACCCTTCGCCGTGCCGGGAATTCAAGTGAGAACAAGCGAGCGCTTGCGAAGAAAATTATACATATATATATAGATACGCATAGTCTCGATAGTTATCTGTGCATAATCGTGGTTTTAGTATTTTTACATGGCGAACGTTGGAATAAGTCAAGTTATCCTTCTGTAATTTCTTTTTTGTTTTTTCAAAAAGTCAAGTTAAATCCATTTATAACAGCATGTGTCTAGGAAAGTCTCAAATGCTCCTTTAAAACCGATCTTTCAACAAACCATTAATTCACATCTTTGTATATACCCACTTATTTCAATCCTGCCGAACTTGAGCACACAACGCGATCAGCAGTAGAAAAACCAGGCCGACATCTCATTACTCCCAAAAACAATAGACATTCCAATACACTCCTTGTGCCAGCGCGCAGTCGACAACACCCCTCGCGTAGTGTGCATCCGACAACTTCCCTCCTCGACAACTCCCTCGGCAATTTTCGCGGTTCCAAACCACCCTACCTCGAAACTCCTCGCAGGCATCCTATTGCCCAGTTAAAAGTCAATAAATAGAAATCGCTGGCAAGTTCGCGTGCAGAGTACTGTATATATACTGCACTATACTCTCTACTGTCTGCGGCGGCTAATCGAATCACTGCGCACTACCAATTGCGCGGCCTCAAAGTCCCCGGCGCGCGCGCGCACTGGTATATAGTAGTAGTATTCAGCGAAACTCCGACACTTGGCTTGCGTCTGCAGTGTAATTGATTATCGCTTCGACGGGTAGGTGGGGAGCGGTTAATCGCGCGCGAGTGCCCCGACGTGAAACGGGGTCATCGGGCGCTCGCGAAGACGACGGCGGCAGCGACCGGTTAATGGAGGAGTCGAGTGCTGCCGGCAGCGGATCGATTAATACTGTTCGCCAGGGGTGTGTGTGTGTCTGTGTGCGGGATTGTCGAGGGCTTTTTTGGCGCGAGGAAAGGTATGTATGTGAAATGGAGGTCGCGCGCTGTCGACGCGCGAGGTTTTCACTGCGGAGATTGGTTCTTGACATTTCGTGTCCTGAATTTTTACGTTTCGCAAGTGATCCGTATACGTATATATGAAAAATTCGATTATGGATACGTGGGAGGTTCGTGGGGGACAGGTAAGGAAATGTATACTGGCGAGAAATTGTTATTTGGGTTGGGTATAGGTGAAACTTCCCTGTAGTAGTTAATATTATATATAAAGGGATATATCGAAGAGGAGTTGTTGAGTTGAATAGCATTATCTATCTATGACCTTGTTTATCAGTATTATTTATACAAGTGAATATATAGATTTAACGCCGGACGTGGAATATTGCATTTAGAGAATTACAATGGTTCAGAATTCACGGCGGCTTGTGTACCCTTTAACCGCAATACTAACGAGCAAAAGTGCACACGGCGCGCATTTCTCCATAAACCATAAAACCGCGTTTTATATATATAAATCGTACATATTCATGAAACTACCTCGCAGTATTTATTTGATAACGTAAAACAAATTTATTGTGTTCCTGCGAGCATTCCTTTTATTCTACACCCTCTGCCTGATTGATTTTACAAATGTTCGATAAAACAGTTAAGTCTATTAGTACGGTTGTGCATTATTGGGTTTTCCGGAATAAAGCGATTAAATTGAGATTTTTCATAGCGAATATTTCCTCAATATTCAGTTTATATAACTTCTGACATTTAACTGTAACAGAATCGATATGTTTTATTAACTAGTATATTTTAAGATTCTAGGAATAGACGCAAATTTAATAAAACGTTTGAATAATCGTAACAATTTATTTTATAGACAGTTTTTTCATCAACATTATCGTAGCTCTACTAACCCAAATACTCTAAAAGCACACGTTTCATCGTTAATTTTCACTGCTCTATATACTATACCATTTGAGCCTTCCCACTATACAGGAAAACCTCATCTGTAAACCCGCACACTGACCCAAAATAAACAGTACCAGGCCACATCAGAATCCAAAATTTCGCCTAAAAAACGGTCAAATACCGAGCTCTATACTAACACACTATGGTTCACCCACATCCACACACACACACATGGCCGGATTCGTAAATTCTGCATCTCGCCGAAATTCGCCTGTACTACTATACGTGCGAGAGGAATTTATGAGACCTACTCGAGAGAGAGAGAGAGAGAGAGAAGCTCGCTGGGTCTCCGGGTCTACGGAATTTCGAAACTTGCAGCAGCGCATCCTCCCTCCCTCTCTCTCCGGTGTATTCCCGGTTCGGACTTGGGGCGTGAGAGAGCGCAAGTGCGCGCAGGCGACGATAAATTATATCGCTGGAGCTGAAATTCTGCTAGTCGTAATTCTGAACTTCCTGATCCTTTTACGTCGCGGCCGCGAGAGGATTTACTCTCGCGTGCATTATGGGCTGCGGCGACGGAGGGAGGATTTGCGAGGGGGAAAATTTCGAAAATTCTAAAGTGTTTTAGCCCGGCCCAAGATTATCACGTCGAGCATGAGTCGCGCTCACACGGGAGGCGTGGAAGAACCTCGTCGAACAGCCGATGTGTAGGCGTTAAGAGAACTCATACTAATTCATAGAAATGAATTATAATGTTTTTGATTCGTAACGAATAATCGATATTTTGATGCTTTTATAGCACTTTTCGAATTTCAATGCTTTTTAAAGACTTGGGAATGTAAAGATGCAAAAGCACGGAAATAAACACAGGTAGCGCGCTTCTTAACCTAGTACCGTTTGAAATATATACAACTGGCATCAAACTTTGTATCACCGAGACTCTCTAAGTTGATTCCATTAATCAAGATCTATCAACGCTATCACGATAAATTTATACTTATTTACGAAATTCGTGGAAACAAAGTTCATCAGGGAGTTCCGAGAACGAATCCTTGGACGTCCATTAAACTGTGATTCGCCAAAGGAATTTTAATAGACTGCAGAGTGAGCGGTGCGCTCGTTCTCTACAAAATCGCACGTCCCCGAAGGTTTGTCCGAATACGCAAAGAAGCTCGTGGAACAAAGTACGTCCAATTACTTGATTGAATAGAAAAACGCGACGGTAATTGGGTCTTGTTATCGCCTCTTCCAAGCACAAAGTGTAAAAGAATTTCGTTTATTATTCTAATTAACCACGAAGCAAGCGGACATTTTATTTGAAAATCTGCACTATTAATTTTGTATCGTTAGAAGTATATGATAAAAAGAGGTTCATTCGACTTTTTGTTTCTGTGATATATAGAAACTTAAACGACGATAATTTTAAATATAACTGATAAGAGTATAATTTCGCAATTTAGCGTGTTAGCGTTAAATTGCAAAATGATACCATTATTACACATTTAAATACATACGTGTTCACGTTTCATATGAAAGCGCGGTAGTCCTGTTTAATTTAACATTTAATTTTCTTTATAATTAGTATATAAAAGTATAAAGAGAAGTGGGTTTTTAAATTACGAAATACCGCGTTTATTATGTTGAAATAAAATACTCGCCCCGTAAAACGTAGCTATATATGCTTGAATTTCACATTTTATGAAGTGTAATATAACATCAGCGTTTACCTTGCATTAACACTTCAAGTCTATTTCCATATCTATTTACACACTACTTTCCAAACATTTCAGTACTCACATCAGGTTGTAACATATATACCACATCACTTTCCCTTCAAAACTGAATAAAATCAATAAAAAGTACATACGTATAACCGATCCTACGAACCGGCAACTCTTCAATTTTCGAAAAAAAAACCAAGAGAGAGACACGACGCACCGTAACATTCTGCTCGTGCATTTCAATCGCCTCCCGGCAATTACTCACAGCGCTCGCGCGGACCGGAAATTTTCGTGCCCATCTCTTCATTCAATAAATTTTTCCCACGACGCTCACCAGCCACCGGCCGCCACCCGCGCGCGCAGGCGCGAATCGCTCTTTACATATTCCCGATGCAAACGCGGACATAAGTCACGGCACGCGGCGTCGCCGCCGTAGCCTCCCTACAAAAACGTACATTTCCAACGTGCCACGACTGCTGTGCGGGCGCTCGAAAAAAAAGAGGGAAAAGGAGAGGGAAAAACATACGAATATACACGCGCACATTAAGGCGCGAGCACACAATGGGTAATCGCGGGCATAGATCACACGCTTGCGAGCTAGTGTTGGTAACAATTTTTTTTTCTTCCTTCTTCGTCGTGAGAGCTGAGAGTTGGGGATAAAAAACAGCAGCAGCGTCGTAAGGTGAAATACGAGATTGCTTCGGTGGTTTATTGGTGTGTTTATATGTGTGTGGTTGGGACAGATCGCCCCGCGTGGGCGAAGTAATATTCGCGGATGGCGTGAAATTCGTGCGTGGTAGAGGAGATGAGCAATATGTTAGGGAGATTTTGTGTCTTGTGGCGACTTTAGTGCAGGATTGTTAGGTGAAAAGCCAGTTTCAAGTTCAATTCCTCGAGACAATGGTTCAAGTTTTTGATTAAATTTTATTCAATACGCAAAACTGTAGATTTATTAATAATAGCTAATTTAGTACTGATTCTTGATAATATTGTTTTTCTATAATATTTTTTTACCAACTGCTCCATATATTATATTACTGAAGTTGTAATTTGCAAAGGCTGAAGGTGCGACGTTAACGAGTTAATTAAAAACTTGATTCACGGTGGGGCAAACAAGATTTTACAATTAATATTGCACTGTTATAATTATTATTTTCGATGAAAAACGTGAAAACAAAATGCCACGTAACACTGTAACGCGAGAAATTTAATTTTCAAAAGCTGAACATTGTTATACATGTAACGAAAATTTTAAATTAATATAATAATGCATATTTTTTACTTGAAATGCGTCGTAATCCTGAATAATGAATGCGTCGCACACGAGTTGCTTCCGAGTGGACAGTTAAATTAAAGCGCAATTTAAAATTTTCCGTTCCTAGCATTTTGTTAAAAACAGCTGACTTTAACATTTTTGCATATACAACGTCATATAAAATCGCCGGAAATTTAGTAAAAGAAGCGACCGTATAATGACATTTATATCCAAATTGTGGCACGCATTCGTTTCCCAGATTTATGAAAACACATTTTATTACACTCCACAAAACACATATTATTTAATTTTAACCGAAAAATAATACCACAATATTATTAAAATATAATCTTCATTTCAACGAGGAAATTTAAGACTATAATTCCACTTTCCACGCAATAAACTTTAACATAAGATTTTCGCACGACAAGCCTGGCAAAACAATCGAATTCCGGGGGGCAAACAGCTCCGCGTTTATATACATACTACCCTTCGTCAACTTTACCGTGCGGTCTTGGAAAAACAAGCGCGCATCGCAGAGACAACCCTACCGTACCACGCCGATAAAGCCTCAGCCATCGATTCAACTCGATTTTCCCATCAAAGTCAAGGCTCTTCTCTCTCCTCCGCATGTCTCTACCTCTTACATATACGCAGGCTACTTACGTATGCAGCGCGACATGCGTGAACGCGCCTTAATTTCGAGAACCGAGAAAAAAGAGGAAGATGCGCGCAGCAGCACGGACACGGAAGAGGGAAAAGTAGGCAGCCGCTATTTTCGAGCAAGCGCAGACGACGACGACGTGATGTCGCCTCTCGTTCCTCCTTTTTTTTCGCCCTTTAATTTCGGCGAGCGCGCGCCCGGGAAAAATGAAACGCGAGCTACGAATTTATGTATAGGGGTGTATGTATGTGCGCTGGCGTCGAGTTTTCTAAGAGGTAGTGGGACAGGTTAAAGCGTCGTTTCGAGTGCCTCTGTGTCGGTGTGGCTGGGTATAAGACTTTAGCCTGTTCTGCGCTTACAGTCGTCGTGGAAAGTTGATTGCTCGAGCAGTGATAACTACCACTGCGAAGGAAAGATTTTAGGTTTTCTTTGCAAAAACTTCCTCGTTAGTGTAAACTTTAATGTAAATACTGATTCGCGATAACCGGTTCTCTTCTTTTATACATAAACTACGTCAATGGTTATAGTATAAAGAAGCTACCTGTACAGGCAGCTTTAGAATCTAATCAGCGTTCAATCAGATAACACCTTCATTCTGATATATACTCTCTTCCATCCGACCCTTATATGCACCATGTATATACATACACAGCACGGGAGGAAGGCATTTTTCAAAAACTCCCACGTCCTGCTTCTGCTTTCTACAAACTCGAAAATTCCCAAGACATTACATTTCAAAAATTTTCACCGTCTCCTCCGCTTCAAAACTACCTCCCTTCAATTTATTCCTTAATAATTCACGCCCCCAGCAAGCACGGGACACTCGACTGCGCACGTGAAAACTCATACGCACATATACCTCCGCCCAGATACATATACGCTTTTATGAATCTTTGAGAGAGAGAGGAAAAAAAGAAGGAGGGCGAGAAAAATCCCGCGCTTGCTTTCGCCGTCGACTGTACACGCCGGAACGACCTTAAGCGCAAGCAAGCGCTTCTTCTCTCCCTCTCTGCCGGAGCCGAGATATCTCTCGCAAGCGCGCGACACCCTTATGTGTATATATATATAAAGCGCTGACTGCTGCTGCTGCTGCAAGCTTCCTTTTTTTTCTGCGCTATCTCTCTTCTAAAGGGCTTATGAGAAAGGCGAGCTCAGTTTGCTCGGGCTCGAATTTTGATAAAACGCGCGCGTAGCGAGAGAGTAGGGCGGCAGAGTCGTGAATTCTCAGACTTTGACTTTATTTGTACTCCGGTAGATTAAACTTTCGCCGGCTGTGAGGTGGGGCCCACCCTACCCACACGTCGTCGTCGTCGTCGCTTTTATTATTGCGGGAGAGATTTTTGGCCGGAATTTTCGCGTTTTTCTTGCGAATTTGTGTGAGTTGAGGGTTTATATGTACGTATATATGTGTGTGAAACGAGTGGAGAGGGAATCCGGTTAAAAGTTTTAGCGGTGTACGAGGGAGTCTGCAAATTGCGCGTATCGCTGCTATCATTTTCGGGCGACGTTTTTATACGTTTTCGTACGTTATTTCCCTTTTTCTAATCTCGCGTTCTTAATTTTACAGCCGGATCACGTTTCTGCGTTCGAATTAATACTTGTGTTACCGAAAGTGGGCTTAGTCGGTGTAAAAAGTAATATATATGGCGGTGTATTATTGGTCTTTTAAACGTTTACAAAGGTAATGAGTATACGGTACAGAAAGTTAAAATGGATAAATTTGTTTCTTATAGTGGTATTATAAAAGCGCATGATTAAATTATAAGAGATAATTTGTAAATTAACGAATAAATATTTGAACTTCAGGTTGACTCGGTAACTTGCTCTATAAAGAGCAGCTAACGTGTATTGATATCAAATTAATTACAAGCGCTTGCGAAGTGCATATTTGCGATTTAATATTTGTCACATAAAATTTGACATAGAAAATTACAAAACCCAACTATTTCATTTTACCAAAAGCATTTTTCACGCTTCAAGAATGTCTCTTTTATTTATAATAAATTTACTTCTTGTTTACATTAATATGCCATTAAAATTTTTAACTTCTCCATTTACATAAATCAAATGATTCAAGTACTTGTAAATACATCTTTGCATTTAATCCCTAAAATACATTCACATAAACCTAAAAGGTATCATTGCATCCAGTGCACAGCTACATTTGAATGGATGGCGTACACGGCATCTAGCAAGTAAAACAGATTTGCACCTCTGTAAACACGAAGCCCAGCCTCTTTTCGGCATCGTCTCCAAGAATAACCTCGAAACGTGAATTAATTGCAAGTAAATTAGCGCCCTTGCCCGCGCGATGCAGTTAATTAAAGTTAATTACCATCGCAGCGGAGGGATTGCGAATGGAAAGAGCAAAAGCAAATAGCATCCGGAATATTGACACGAATCTCTTTCTCTCTCTATATGCATATATATATACACCAGCTACGACTGGAGAGAATAAACAAATTTATATATTCCGGTACGCGCACGCGTCTATACATTATTCTGAATTTAATGAATGAAACCGTACAGAATTCAGCGATCGATCTGCGCACGAAAGACACATGCGCGGTGCGCAGGCGCGCGTGCGTTACTTCGATTAATATTATTATTATTAATTATTCCGACTGCAGCAGCATCAATAATCCCAGCGAGTTCGTTGCGCGGATGTAAAATTTTCGGCTGCGCGGTGTTTGATTAACTTATGACCCAGACATACACCTGCTGTATGTCGCGTGTGCTTATCGAATGGATACACGCGGTTGCGCATGCGCTCTCTAGGATATTTTCGAGGAAATTGATACTTTGCCAGTATTCGCGTGTCCGCATTATATAGATAAGCGCGAAATGATTATATCAATTACCGTGCAAATATTAATCACACACGAGGGAAATGACAGCGCGCGCGAGAGATGAAATACGTTGAATTTGCACACTGCAGCGCGCAGCCGTGTTGGCGCAATTTATTTGCGCGCAAATTTGCACGACGGCAGTTTTTGTCACGGTTGAATTCGTTGCTGAAGGGGAGGAGGAGGAGGAAGCGCATTTCGAATGAGCTGCAGCAGTTGGCAGCGCCGACAAAGGTAAGTGGAGCAAGAAGCAACTGGGCTAATGCGAGGATGATAAGAGCCGGCCAGCAGACGAAAATGGTTATTAAAATGAAAAAAGTTAGACACCCGCAGCGAGCGAGCTCTGTTCTTAATGTTTCGTTTTGCAATAGGTTTGGGAAATTGAAGGAAGCTGCTGCGGAGTGATTGTTTAATTAACCTAAATATTAAGATGAAAAAGTTGAAAGTATAATAATTTAGGAATGAAAAGGTTAAAGGAAAGTATTTATATCTTCTTTTAAAGAAAGGGTGGCCTGAAAAGGAAAACATGACACGATAAAGATATATCTGATTGGTGGTTTTCAGTTTCGTTTACACAGTTTATTCCAAAAGTGGATATAACAGAATACCCACATATAGGAATGTACAGTGAAAAAAAGCTTTCGATCCAAAATTAAATAAAACATCAATTTTCACATTTCTTGCCAAAATATCAAAGAAAAATCTCAACTATACTAATATAATCAATATACGTCACCGAATTACCCCAAATCCAGATCGTTTCCGACTATTCTATTATACGCAGCGCCTTTTCATCCCCACGCATCATCGGCCCTTGAAACAACGAATCCCCGGCCTCTCGCCAGCATTCGTGCTAATGAAAAAAAAACCCATGACGCTGCTTTAATCAACGAAAGTGGCTCCTCTCTTTCTCTCTCGTATACGCGTATATGTATACAGCGGCCGCGCGTAATCTCATCGTACATTAGAATAATAATCGCGTTTTATAAAACAATAAAGCACGGGCCCGAAAAATGAGCCGGGCCACATACACACACGCGTGCGCATCAAAAGTGAAAAATCGTCTGGAATTTTAGTGACCGCGGCCGATAACGACTGTCGATTTTCGCATGCAAACTGATGAGATTCGTTTTGCCCACATTCGTACGCGAGCGCTGGTTCTGTTGATCGCGATATTTCGACGCTGGCACGAATTGTAGCTCGTCGAGTAAGTTATGTGGAGGGGTTTTTTTATCTCTGAATGTCGATGGATGCCCTTCATCCTCTTTTTTTAATGTTTTCAGGTAGGGTCGTTACGGCTGTAGTCTAATTTAGAAGCGAGGAGGTTGTTTTTTTTCGAGGGTTTGGTTAATGGTAAACGTAGAAACGGGTCGTGAAATGTGTGTAACTTCTATTATAAGGAAATATGATTGAAGTGACAATACAATTATTATTCTTTAAAAGTGCATTTCATCCGTATATTTTGTTCATTTTCTTTCTTTTTTTTTTTAATAGCGCCTTCTTTTCGTTCTCTAATCTAACACTTCGGCAAATATAAGAAAATACTTACAAGACAATCATACGACAGTTTCAAATGGTATCGATCGTTTTGTGAAACTCACCTGAAACAGAAAAAAAGAAACAAAATTCATTAGTAACACGTAAATTATCAACATTTGCATAACAAATATAAGTACATTCTTTCAACATTATAAATCATCGAAAAACAAACTCGGCCGCTTTTCAGACCCAATCAGCAGCACGTCCTCCCAAAAAAGCACACGTCGATTAATTCACGCAATCTTATAATGAATTCAGCCTACAAATGAAACTCTCGCGCTCCCACCACTGTTTACACACACACACACATCCTGCGCATACGATTGCACGCGCGATTACATTCGCGACTGCGCGAATTAAATCATGCACGAGCTATATACCTACTACTGGCAAATGCAGTAGCAGCAGCAGCTCGGCGCGACGTTATCGAAGAGTCTCGACAAAGCGCCGGGACAATAAGGCCCGTGCGCCTCATTAGAGACAGTATATAAGCGTCGTCGCAGGGGCCGAAAAAGGGGGCAGAGGCAGAACGGGCGATAATTAGACGCGGCGCAGCTAGAGCTGGTATGGGTGCAAGAAGAGACGACAAGCGATCGATAAGGGCATAAGGGGGAGCAAGATTTTTTTTATACGGTGAGTATGGAAAGCTCGATATTTCGTGGCTCACAAGCCGGGATTTCCGAAATTTTGAGAGGACGGGTAATTTTGCAAAATGGGCATTTCGTATGCGCCACTGATGGAGTTCAATGAAATTTCACTAATTTTCCTATTACAACTTCCTCGCGCGGTCTCGTGTAATCACCTTTCGATTTTCCCCACCCCATTTCACAATTTTCTCCCCCATAGACGGCTCCCCCGTGTAAAAGTGCATATATATAGGGCACATTTTAAATTATATGATAATTCGATCGGCGCACTTCGCACCGGACACGTCGCCGCGTATAAACAGCCTCCCTCCTACTTCCCGAGTCGAGAGATGATAAAGTTTTAATATAAGCCGCGTGGCGGACGTATGAATAAAATAGCAAATGCTTTTACCACACACATGCGCGCGCGCGCGTATACGCTTTGCAATGTAGATGGCGCTGCGTGGAATTTACAAGTTAAACGAAGGTGTCCTCTCTCTCTCGTGAAAACAAAACTGTGTGTGCGCTGCTGCAGCCTCTTTACGGCGCACATGAGGACGCGAAGGTGCCGTCGTCGTCGTCATCGTCGCCGAATTTGCGGCGGGAGAGTGCAGAGCGAGGTTATATCTTGCAGGGCTTATGAATAAGAGTGAGCGGGCTGCTGATAGCATAGAGGTTTTAATCGCTGTATACTGTGCTTGGTAAATTGGTAATTAGCCTCGCAGGGTTTCGGAAACAAACATATATAAAGTTATATGACGTGAAAAATTATATACGCTGTTGTTTGTCAGAATGTCATATATAGAAATATAAGCTTCGTTTGCTGCTACCTCATTAGGACGAACATTATGTCAACGAATTAAATCATCGTTATGCGATTATATAATAGGTACAAAGGATAGCCATTGAAATTGAGAGTCCGCGAAACAAAATTAAACGTCAAACGACGAAACAAAACGCAATATCTCTAATAAGGCCAATTTATTCACAGTGGTTAAATTAACTCCAGCGGCGCTCTATAACGAATTTCTGCCTCTCCTGGCCACTGTATGTACGTACGACGCCTTCCCTCGGCCAATCCGGTATAGCCCCCACCTGCGGTCTCCGACAACTCGGCGCAACAGTAAAAACGCGCATATATACATGTACGCGCGTGCCATTCGGCGTCAGTGGTGTGTGCACACACAGAGAGACACACCCCAATAGTACAGTGGCCGTCCCAGAGAGAGAGCGAGGCAATGAGAAGCTGCAGTCCAGTCGCACGCACACGCGGCGGTCATCTCCTCCTCACCCTCTGTGGCGTTATCACGGGAGACACGCCACGGCGCCCTCTCTCTCTCTGCGCGTAGTTACAGCGTAGTTACCGGCGTGCCTGCGGGCTTATGCGCGCCGACGGCGGCGGCGGTGCCGTGTCCCCTGACCTCGACATAATTATCAGTCACCCAAGCACGTAGCGCTAATTGCATAGACCCCGACGCTGAAAGGGAACATGTCCGAAATAACTGCCCTCGGGTTAATCAACGCGCGCGCGCCCGCGAGGGGCGGAGTGGCTCCACACTACGCGAGAGAACCTAGGTACCTATAGTATATCTGTAGGAGTAGAACTTTTCGATCTTCCGTTAAGGTCAATTCACGCCTCTGGCTGAATATGTATATGCGTGCAGGAAACGTAGAGAAGTTTTCTGCAGCGAGATGATGGCTTTTGAGGTTGAGTTGTGCACAGTTAGGTACTTTGAAGTCGACTACTGTTGTACAGTGGACGAATCGAGAGAATTTTACGGGCCTTGAGTGGTAGATGTGTTGTGAGGTGGTACTATTAGATTTATGCGAGGTTGTGACGTGGCTCAATGGTGAGAGGGTGAAAATTGGGCTTGGAAGTTAATTGTTTCATGGGTGTGGTTTATAAAACGTTGAGGTTCTGGAAGTATTAGGACAGCTATATCCCTTCTCTCCAAATTTGAATCAGTGCAAATGAGTGGTATACTTATAACTGTAAATCGCAGGGAATATATTCACTAATTCTCAGTGGATTTTTAATGATTATCAGTGATCAGTATACCACTGATTCAGTTTCAGTGCATATGGCACTGATTTAAATATACAGAGTTCTTGTTAATGGTTGTGATTATAATCACTCGGCTCGCCAACCGTTAGTTAACATTTTTAGCAGGGTAGACGTTTTTATTATGACGTGCCGATGAAATTCTGTTCACAACTGTTCAGCGTTGCCGAATATTTATAGAACAATAACCGTAGCATGGAATTCCATTATAGTTTAGCTAAACTATATTATTATAGGGAGTACGTACAAGTATCACTGATTCACTCAACAGTTTAACTTGTTTAAAGAGATACCTGAACCTAATTCTTAAAATACCCCTACATTCACCTGAGCAAACAAATTTAAACAAAAAGATTTCATCCAGAACAATTTTTCACATCAGCCTGAAAGAACCACACACAGCTACTTCCGCATCACCCCAATCAAACTAATCTCCAAATGGCATCGCCGCAAAATTCATAAACTCCGAAAATTCCTCGTACCACTGTCGGCAAACTTCCCCAATCCCATCGCCGACATCTTCTTCTCTTCCAATATTACCGATCTGCGAGACCCACGCCACCACGTCACTTTTTATTCATCCTCTTCACTCTCGTCCAGGTTCGCGTCTTCCTCACGAAACATCGGAAAGTCAGTCGCGCCCGAAAACTTTGTATCCGACGTTGCTGCAGTAGCAGCAGCAGCAGCAGCTTTTCGGACGACGCCCCGGCGCTCATGCGGCTGGCCGAGGCGCGATCGATATGTTTCGCCGGCTATGCCAGAGAGGACGAGAAGAGAGGCAGTTTTTGCTGCTGCTGCTGCTGCGCGAGCGTTTTGTCTTCGGATGAGTTTTGGACGAGCCGGAAGCTCCCGGAAACCTGGCCTTTGTCATTATTAAACTGACGGTTTATCTTTTTTCTCGTAGGTATATATATAACGATTGTTTATTTTGGGGAGCAAAAAGGTGCTTTGTTTTATGCGGGTATTCGAATTTCAGGGGAAACATTTTATGATTTTAAAGCTAGAATTCCGTCGACAGTGAAGAAATAATTTTCATAACAAATATGGTAAATTAGAAATGTAATTAGAAAAATTGTAGAGATTATACTGCTAAAAAGATCTAGATTATACTCGTTACAAAGATGATAGCTGCTTCGTCGACCCATGTATAGCTCTAATATCAGAACCAAGTTTCTCTCCACGGTATAATATAATTGCTACTTTTTAGTTTCCACGATAAGCTACACTTCGTCCGTATAAGCTTTTTACGTCGTTTCTCAGCTACTCCCGAACAACTGGAGTTAATACAGATATCCATCGATTGCACTCGCCCCGACTACGACAATTAACTTATAATAGTTTTATATTCTGGAACCTCCATCATCGATTCACTCTCTTGCAACAGGCAACAACTCGCACCAGTAGCGTCCGGCTTTATTACTGGAATAAAATTACGCCGGCTTCCTATTTTTACAACCGCACTGTATAAAGTCCATTAACGACGGAAAACTCGCTCTGAGAGCCAAGATTATCGGCGGGAAAAAGGAGAGTACGAAGTTCCCATATGCATTCACAATCGGACGCGTACAGCGCCTCTCTTTCCCTTAGAAAAAAAGGAGAAGAGTATAGAACGAGAAAAAAAAGGGAACGGAGGAAAGAAAGGAAAACGCGCAGCCGCCTCTTTTTCTCGCGCGCAAGCGGAGAAACTTTTCCCCGCGTCGCGCGCACCTGTTTCTCCGCGAGAGCCGAAAGAGCTTCCTCCTCCAATCGCCGCTGAATGGGCTTTTTGCGCACAGTCGTCGTCGTCGTCTCTTCGCTTGCTCGCCACATTGTATACGAAATCAGGCGTGTTATTCAAAGGGAAAGACAGAGCGAGCAAGCGCATGCAATGGGGGCTTTGCGGTTCCTTCGCCGCGTGGAATTTGTGTAATGAATTTTCCGGGCCGCTGGTCCACACGCGCTTCTCTCTCTGCCATGCTGTTGCAATTTCCCTCTGCACTATGTGAATCGCTGTGTATATGTGCGTACGTGTATGTGTGTATATGGGCGGAGAGGAAGAAGCTTTTTTATGGCGTCTTTTGGATTTTTATTGCGTGACGGCTCGCGTTTATTTGCGCTCGGAGACAATGCGCGACGACGCGCGGAGTGCGCCGAGTGTAAGATGCTTTACGACGTAAAGATGCTGTGCGCGAGTGTGTGTGTGTGTTACATGGAAAATTTGTGAAAGGCAAGCTGTAAAGACTATATATCTGTGGAATTGTAGCATCAAAGAATTGTATAGGGCCGATATATGCTCTCTCTCCGTTATTTTAATATTGATATTGAAGAAAGTCTGAGTAATTTCAAAGGTAAAAGGATGACGTTATACTATAAAAAAATTTCAATGTAAAGGCGAGGTTATCTCGGCATTTACAATCCTTATTTTTATTATTCTACATCCGGTAATAATAATCGTATTTTTTAAACTATCAAACACATTGAACACAAAAGATATATTAATATATAACTACAATAGCAGCTATAACACGTCCCTTTAAAACCTCTAATATTTCACACGCGCGCAGTTCCACTCGAGCGAAATAACACACGACCTCGGACTGTGTATTTCACGCGGTATAGGCTAGTTGTTTCGTGGAATAAATACGAAAAAGTTCGATGAATAATGAATGGCCGCTCAGCAATCGTGTAAATGCACTCCCTGTAAGACGGCGTTTTTTCAACGGGGTCGGGAGAAATATCCGTTACGTAAATTCGGGCAAGCAAGACGAATTGTAGTTTAAAATAAGCCGATTCCCGGCACTTCAGGGTGGGAGGCGTGGGTGAGCCCTACTACCGCGCCCATCGGCGCAAGCTACACTGCTTTCCTTCTATTTGAATAATCCGCAGAATGCACAGAACTCTCGAAAGTAAAAGCAGGAGAAAAAAAGAGAAGTCTTATCGCTATACTATACCGCGCTGTATAGACGACGATCTGTCTCCCTCCCCCGACGGGAAAATAAAGATGGATAATTTTGGGTGGGTGTAATAACAAAGGCTAACGTCGAAGGAAAATATAACGTTTATAAATATCGGATTGATCCAATGTATATATATGAGAGATATAAACGTGATATGTCACTGAGCAAATACGATTTATATCGTCAGAGAGAAGCGTTATTATTCAAAAGAAGTGATCGGTCGACAGTATATATATCGAGCTCATTAATATGCCTATAAAAAGCTTAATTGTCTTTGTTTAATCGTGCGCCCGTATATATTTCAGCTCGCGTCTCTCTCTCACTCGATATTTATCGGAACTCCCTCTTTGCCAATGCAAAAAGCGTCGAGAGAGAGAGAGCTGCACGCGTGATTTTCCATATCCAGTGCGGGGCTGGCTGCCCTGGAGGCAGTGACCGTACATCATCATATATCCGCGGCCGCGCATTTACATTCAGAGCGAGCTTGGATGGACTCTCTGCGCGCTTGATTTGCAATCCTACGATAGGTCATATTTTGCCTCGACGGCAGCTCACGTGAAATACGGCGCCTTCGTGGAGTTTCCGAAAACGATAAGTGAATTTTTATGACGGCCATATCAATCTTTGTGGCTGGATTTTATTTACTACCTGCAACATGCGCGTGGGTAGGTAATGAATAGCGCGCAAGGGTGATGTGGCTGGGACGAAGGGAGGAGCATCGATTAATCTAAGTTGGTATACGTCAAGTTTTTCCGAAAGGGACCGATTGCCTCCGTGATTATAGAGACACGTATGTGTATGTTCTAATTTGTGGGAATTGAGCTTAATTGGTGTAACGTTGACTAATTGTCGTCTCGTGCGAAGAAGATTATTATAGGCCGATTGTATTATAAACGAAAAAAATTACTTGCTCAAACTTATACCTACGCAGAAAACGATTAGTTTCCATTTCAATAACCGAATACGTATATACACACAGTATAACTCAAGTTGTCCGCAACACGCCCACCATAATTAACGCAAAAAGCCCAACCTCAAGCGGCGCAAAACCCTCACGTCCAAAGCCATTTCGCCGTCTCGCCCACCCACACACGCGCACGCATATATAGCCACAGACTCTCTGAAACTCATCATCCCCATATTAGCGCGCCGCCGCCGTTGCCGCAACTCCGACGTCGTCTTTCTTCCGGCCGAACAATCCGGAAAATGCATAAACTCTCGTCCCCAGCGCGGAACAAGTTGGCTAGAAGTGCCCGACGACAAAAAGACAGCGGGGGCGTTAACTCGATGATTGTCCATGCCACTCGCGCGCGGGTATAGCAAGAAAAAAAAAGAAACAAGGACAAACTCGGACTAGAAACGAGCGGGGGAATTTAATATCCTGCGTAATGACAGTCGCGCGCGGCCGGAGGGGTAGAGGATGGGAGAAGAAAAAAAAGCACAGCCGAGGGAGTTTTGTACCCCCGGCGGAACTCGATCGGCAGCAAACATCGTCGAATACTTCGCGCAACGCGGCGACGGAAAGTTTCAGCGCTGCTTTTTGCCTCGACGACTTTTCGGATTCCTGTGGTTGCGGTAGGAAAGACGGAGGAGAGAGAGAGGGAGGGGGAGGAAATGGATGAAGAATCGAATCTCTGGCCCGGTGACTCAGTTAACGTAGCCCGGGAACAAAGGCTGCCGCGGAAAATCCGTTTGACGAAGTGACTGCCAGAGAAAGAGAAGTGTAAGTATATATAGGTATGGCAAGGGTTGCCAGTTCGCGAAGGGAAAAAGAGAGAGAGTATATAGTTGTTTGCTAATACCTGAGTGGCTGCGGGCGTTCTTTGTTCCTTTTTTTGCCCGCGGGGAAAGAAATTGAGTTTTTGACGGAAATGTGTATAGGCTTTTGTCATTAATCCATTGTCGGTAGAGAACATATTCGGCCTGGAATCTATAGTATTCTATAGTATATATTGGGTTGGTAATGACGTCAAATTTGTCATCCATTATCCGTCATGTAATTCTATTTATTATTAAAACAAGATTGTTTTATTCAATTTTATATTAAATATTGATTTAAAACGAATTATTGAATATAAGAATCATGAATTTTTGTGAGAAACGTATTATATATCCTTTAAGCTTGTATTTTTCATACACTTTTATAATAGAATGCAATTATGAAGATTTGTTCTCTCTAACTTTAGATATATGTCGAAATTCACCAAAAATTTCCCCTAACTTGTCCGTAAAAACGACGAAAAAAAATAGCTTGCTGTTGGTTAATTATCATTGACTACTTTTCGTCCATTTTTCCCATGTTAAATTCTCATAGAAAAATTAATTTTAGCTTTCTGAAAAACACTATTTCGATTTCCTTTGTTCAACACTGCTTTCATATATCAGATATAGAATAAGATAAACCAGTTGACAGAGGTGTGC
>UXGD01002932.1:0-22940 GCA_900474315.1 Torymus auratus | reverse complement strand
GTCGTAAATTGTGCTATATTTATTCGGGGAAAAAAATGAGATAGAATTGTATGTCTAATAATATTAAAAAAAAAAATAGTTTAAAGGTAAGAGCTAAAAGGAGTTCTCTTCTTTTCAAGCATTTAGAAACACGTTCAGTGTTTAGTATCCAATAAAATATCGAATTTTGCAAATTTTTATAAATATTTTTCGGATACCGAAGTAGATACATGTTTTTTACGTATTGTAACTTTTCTAATCATTCTTCCCCATTTCCGAAACCTCTATCCCACACTAACAATCCAACATTTTCGAAACTTCAAACTACCCAACCCGCCATCCTTATATTCTTACACCCCATTCACTGTCTACCTCAAAATTCTCCTACCTACTCCAAAAACCATTTGAAACACTTACTCACTGGTACCTCAAGTTTGACGACGGCCCTGTTACGTACTTACTTACTCTCTCCCCGGCAGCCGGCGTCCGCTATTTTTAACGTTAATTTACGAGCCGCGCGCCCGCGGTTATAAATATAATGAGGCGATTCCGCACCTGGCGCGCACGCGCGAAACTTCATTCTTAAATTCCGGCCTATCTCGCCTAGCCATCTGCGCTCGCGTCGGTCGTTGCCGGATGGACTACTCGGTCAAAGCGCGTTTTGCGAGGGTGTGTGGAAATATGCGGTGTAGAGTTTTTTTTTCGAATTTTATGTACATGTTTATGTTGTTTCAATGATGACTTTATAGTCTTCAAAATAAAAGACTATGTCTGTTTTAATTGTAGTGTGGTAATCTTATTTCCTGAATGTAAAATAGTGATAAAATGATAATGAATCTACACTGTTTTACATTTAGAGAACAGTAGAGTAAAACTGCTTGACCCTAACAAACTTCGTAATTGAGCTTTTTCTAAAAATACAATTTCAAACATCGTATAATTACCATTCTCACAGCTAAACCACAAATAAAACCTCTTTTTTAATCCTACTCTTCAAAAAATAGCCAATTCCAACAAAAGAAAATCCTCTTCTTTCCCCAATTCTCAAATTCCCACAACCCTTTCAATTAAAGTCGCCCAAAAAAGAGCTTTAAAACCCCTCCATTTTCTCCTCCACACACCGGCTAAAAGAGAATCCCAAAAGAGAGCTCGAAAAAAAAGACGCTCGCGTTCTATCTATTTATCGGGGATCCGCGAGCGTAGGTGTGTAGGGGGGATAAGTGTGCCAACCCGAAACTCGGTTAAAAGCTCGCGAGAGAGAGAGAGAAGCTTGCACGAGGCCATCGATTTTCCGCGAACGCGCGAGAGTCCGGAAGTCGAGGCAGTTTTTTTCCCTACACCCGCGTCGCCAGAGGAAATTGGAAGAATCGTGCGAGGGAATTGCGGCTGGCTGCAGCTTTTTTTTCTCGCGTATGCGAGCGAAGAGTTTAATTAGAAATTTTGAGTTGTGGGTGCGCGGGATGGCTATGATTGCGTAGCACTGTGTCAAGAAGATTTTGCGTGACCTTTTATGTATTTAATATTTCTTGGAGAGATTTAATAGAAAAATACATAGTTATGTGGCTCGTTCGACAACAGGCATGGAAAATATAGGAAAATTGAGATAAAGTAGAGAAGAAAAATCTATGTTTTGAAAAGAGATATAAAACATTCTTTTTTTCAAACAATTATCAGACCAATAAAAACGACTTTAAAAAAAAAATGTTGTTATATAAACTATTTCCAACATTATCCCTCCTCTCTAACCTTTTCCACTATTCCTAGCCATTTCCTTAAATTTCCATTAATCACCACCTTTCCCGCCCATCGCACACTTCACCTCATCACGATTTTCCTCTCCACACTCAAGGTCATTAATTCCAATCCTCACCCGTACCTCCCCTAACCTCTTCCAGCATTCCTCCACCTCGAGTTGCTGTCATCCCGAAAAGGAAATTAAATTCCACGCCGTATACGCTCGCTCGCTGTGTGTACTGCAACTTGATTCCGGGATGTGACTCATCGCGCGTTAGCTCTAGGTCGGGGACCTCGCATGGACTCGAGGATTATTATGCTGGTGTGTGCGCGCGCATCGGGAGTCGCGTGCGGGCACGCGAGACGCCCTTTTCGCCGAACGCGATCGCGTCGACGGGGAATTTATGTATACAAGCGCGTGTGTGTGCGTACGAGGGTTTTTTCTTCTTCTTTCGGTTGTTGGCGGGTGTGTGCAGGTGCGTTGGTTATAGTGATGGCTGTGTATGGTAGTAGAGGGTAGATGTTGGAGGTTAGGTTGGATTTGAAGTTTGGACAAGTAGGTTTAGAGAAAGATTATATTGATTTTTTTTGGAAGGTGGGTAAATCTATGATGAACAATTATTTGGGCTTTTAATACACAGATGTAGTAAATGTTCAAATGTTAGATTGTAAACTTAACCTCAAACCATAAAAAAGGCTCTTTTCACCCTCGCCCATCGACTAATTATCATCTGCGCAAATGTTCCCAACCTTCCAGGCACCTTCGACTATACACGCATCTCACCGACCATAAAACTTGCATTCCGCCACAAGGTCGCAGTCCCCTATCCCCTCATCCTCTCATTTTCCCTCTCTCTCCTTCCTCCTTCTTGCTGAAACCGGTACGACCGGTCGCGCTACACCACCGGCGTCTCTTTTTTTCGCCGAAATTTTGGCTATTGAACTTTCTCAAGCCCGTCCGCGCCTATTTTCGTCGAGCAGTGACGGATTGCCACAGCCGTCTCTTCATTCACGAGGTTATGGCAAGTGTATTATAAGCGAGCTGGTGGGGAACAGTTGGCAAGGCTCGAGTTAAACCGTGTCGTTAATTGCTTGATGTTTCGTACGATTGGGTATAAATGGATATTGAGTGGTATTCTGATAAAATGGTTAATATTTTACGCGAATGCCGAACTGTATTATAAATAAAAGGTCAGCAGGGTAGCTTTGTTACACGCTCGTTATAATTAACGTCTTTATTCGGTATACGAAATTACCTCGAGAATCAATAAACCCACGTTTAAGTCTATTTATGCAATCTATATTCACCGCCTCTCGCGAATACCAGAAACGTTCGTTTACTACATAGCGCGCAAGTTTTGTCCAAAAATAAATATACCCGAGATGCAGATATCGTATATGTATACCCGTATTCTTTTTATACTTTACGACGGCGAAACCCCGTTACACTTTTATCGCCAGTGCGTATTCGGGCTCAAAGATTTTTACTGCCACTCTCTATTCGCTCCGTAGCAATTATTTTTGGAAATGGATTTGTTTTTTTTTCTTGTCGAGAGAATAGCGATGGGAGTATAGAACGGTTATAGTTTAGCTTCGAATCGAACCGTAACTTTCCGCGTCTGTTTGTCGAGCTCTCGAATAATACTTTAAGATTCGTAGTTTTCTTTTTTTATTATTTGGTCTCGATTTTATGGCTGTGAAACCTGTTAGAGAAGTTTTATGAACTATATTTAGATCCGGCGATATTGTATAATCTCTCGAATGGGCTTTAATTTCGCCTTATTTATACATGCATGAAATTCTCTATCGTAAAAGGTGGAACCCCATTCCCAGGTCAGCTACGAGAGAGAAAAAAAACTTACGATGTCTGCGTCATACCAATCAAAAGCTACACATATCATTATTCGCCAACCGAAAAAAATCAAACTCTCCAAAAGAAACTACCAGCCACAAACTCGATTAAAATCCAATCGCTTTCTCTCTCTCTCTTCCAATAATAACCTCTCCCCTCTATCTCTCATCCATTGTGCAACACTGCATTACACCGGGAACCTCGCGCAATCTCCCCGGCATTATCTGCGCCTAATGCTCCGGCTTGCATAAGCGCGCGAGCGCTTGCTCGCGATCGTTATAAGAGCGAGGGGAAAACGGAACGCGGCGCCCATTCGACGTATCTGGAGCAGAATAACAGCCCCCGAGGCAGGCAGGCTATACGTGTGCCCTTGTCGCGATTATGGAATTTCGCGGGTGCAAAGCGCCGTACCGAGGAGTTATACTCGGAGATCGGGGAGAGATTGGGTTAAGTTGCGCGGGACGATTGCGAGTTTGAGGTTATGGCTTTTGGGGGATCGGCGTACAGCAACGAGGGATTGGGGAACGAGGAAAACGGACTGGGAATCGAGGACTAAATGTTTGCCGAAGTTTTTTAGGTGTCAGAATGGATGAGATTTATTTTGTTCCATGTTCCGGTTTCTTATTCGTGAGAACGTGGATAGGTGTGGGTATTATTATTTGGTTGCTTGCTTGATAATCGAGGGAATCGGTAATTTAAAAATATTACGGACGAAAGGATAGAGGAACAAGAATCAGAAATAATAACAGGACCAAGTTTTAATTTTCCAAGAAACTCTAGCGTTGCAACCATAATTCGATTTAATCCCCTTAACGAGCTCTCTGATTCTCCCCCAATTTTCCCTCCTTTCGCTAGCAGCCTATAGCAACGTCGGTGTGGCACAAGAACCGGAACACTATTCTCCCTTTCTCCACCGATAATTCTCTCTCTCTCTCTTCGGTGCGCGCAAATGTGTACTTTACCGTCTCGAAAGTTAATTAAGGCCTTAACGATCGCCCGTATAGTCCGATTACGCATCGGAGTGTAATTTGCCCAAGGTCGCGAAAATTGCGCTTTATTAATACGCGCGAAGGAAGAGAGAGAGATAGATAGATAGAGGGAGAAAATCCACGAGACCGTCATTACGCATTGTGGTAAGGAACGAAGGGAAAATTAGTGTGGAGGAGGAGATCCTCGGGCAAATCTTTTTTTTTCATCTTTTTCTCGTGTTCACGGATGTAAAAGCGTGGCGTTTTCGGTTCGTGCTTATGGGTAGTTTGCGAAGGTGGTTTACATTGTGGGTGGAGTTTTTGCAACGAAGGTGTGAATTTATTGGAATTACAGGCTGGAATTATGCTGATCACGAAGTAATTTTCTGCATTACGGTAGGAAAGAAAAAAAAATATTCTTCGATCACTTTTTCGTTCTACGCTATATAGCGTCTCGATTTTAGGTCAATTAAGGTCGATCTAATTATGTAATAATTAAAATTTGCTCACGGCACTTCGAAAAACCTCTTTTTTTCTCAAAATTACGGACGTAATCGAATTCGATCTCACCGTGAATATAGACAGATCCTAAGATACAAGAATCCGTGCCCTAATTGCCCCAATTATTTTTTACACCCTTTCCACACCTCATTAAGAGGCGCAAGCGAAAGTATTATTCGCCTCGCGCAAAAACCTCATCTCGAAATTAACGATCCGACGAGACTGCGAACGAAGGAACGCGCACAGCATTCATTATTATCCTGCCGAACCTATATCGACTCTTCTACACAGCGCCGCGGGATTATTTTCCTTATCATTATGTACCTCTCTCCACCTCGTTCGCGACCTTGAGAAAGAAAGAGCGAGAACGCGAGAGATAAAGAAAGAAGAAGGAGAACACGTGTTGACCTGTCATTAGGTCTCGTCTGGGGAACTTTAACTCGCCTTAAGTGCCCTCCTCTCGCTCTTGCTCCCCTACTCCTTCGAAAAGTGGCACCCGAGGGCGAACCGCAGCTGCCTGCCTTCTCTGTCTCTCTCGTGTTCGCCTCGCCATTACACGACCGCGTCCGCGTGTAAAGACAAAAGGGGAGAGAGAGGATGTGTGGAGTGGACGGATTCGAGAGAGAGAGAACGGATGGTCGAGCGAGCATTGTGGGGCGAGTTTCTTTTTTTTCGAGGGGGGGAGAAGGGGACCTGGTATATATACGTACTGCCTTGTCGATTGTGAATGTATGTGAGTCGAAGGATGTTGTGCGGAAGGATCGAAGATAATTATTTTTTTGGAGTCGAGATAGAACTGATCATACGAATGGTATTATAAAAATATCGTGTACTTCTTTCGTTCCAGTTTTTTCATTTAAAAAAGAAGGTATATTGAATTCGGGTATACATTAATCTAATTGATCTAGTTTTTATCAGAAACCCCAACTCACCAACTCTATACATTCAGGAAACCGATACCTTTGTACTTGAAGCCCCTTTTAAAAAAAATTCCGCACGTAACGTTCCCTTCCACTCCAGTAAAGTAAAAAACAACGACCAAATATTTAACATATGCGCGACACTTCGTTCTCGAACGCCCCCCTGAAACCTCCTTCAAAACGTGTACACAAAAAAGAAAAAGAAACAACCCTCTCTCTCTCTTCTTCTTCGACGCTTTTCAATCACTGTCAATGACACTCGAGCGGGTCGGTCCCCTATCGCACACTTCAAACTCTGCATCATAGACACGCACGGGCTAAGAAAAAAGGCATTCGTCACGGCTATTGTTTCGCCCTCGCGCATGGGATTACGAATTCACGGGTCCGAGTGTAAGAGACCTGTCGGCCGAGTCATTAAGGCAATTTTAGAGAGCGAGTGAGATTCCTGGGAGCGACCTTGGGATTTATATCCTGCGGGCTCGCGCGGCGATTGTTCGCAGATTAGAGGAGCTGACGTCCGAGAGATGGACGTGTATATAACCTCCGTCTCCTTGCGTAATGGGTTTTAATTATTCGACGGGTTTCGGCTTTGTTTCGCTAGCAGTGGGTCTTTCTGGTGCCAGAGGGGAAGGAATTTTCGGTGTCTTGTAGCTCGGAGACGCGAGGGAAGATGCTCGGGAGATTGTAGTTTGGGGAAAACAGTGGGCACGGTTGGGATGATTTAATCTGATTCACAGAAGAAGTTGATATGTAGAGGTATAGATTTGGAATGAAAATTAATTTTGAATGAGTTATCTTTCTATTGAATTTTTATGCTGAACTTGTGATATATTAAGAACGAATTTATCATGTATTCTAAACGAAAATAAACAACGTATTTTTATGAGATGAAGAAAGATTCTATAACTGTAGACAGGGATAATAAAATAAACATTAACATTCGCCATGAATCATGTACATTTTAATAGCAATCCAAATTTTCCTTTCGACAATAAAATCTGCATTTTTCACTTGACAAAGCTTCAGCCAACACTTAATCCCGTGATTTATCATTATTCGCGCTCGCGGCAAAAAAGATCTTCAACAAACATTACGTTTTTATTGCACGGCTCGTGGCACCGATAAATCCTGCATCGCGCAGACAAACGAAACGCGGCTAACGTGACGAAAAAAGTCGCGCGCGCGCGACGTCAAGGACATAAACGCGAATGCGACGAGGACGGTAATCGCGCAAAAAGTTAGCGGCAATTACCGTGTTATCGCTAAGCGAGACAGAGAGGGAAAAAGGGGACAATGGCTTCGTCGGAAGAGCAAAGTGTAGCGATAGAAGATGGGATGTGTAAAGTCTTCTAAAATAGTTTATTAATGTCGAATAATAATATATAAATGTCGATTTATAGATTGTGATGACTAGTTAATTTAATTTAACGGGTTGATTAATTTTGATATATGATATCGGGGTCGTTATCATCATTCATATTGTATTTAAAATAGTCAATAATACAGTGCGCAATGAAATTATTTTATATAATCCTCAATAAAGCATGGGCAAATGTATTATACATAATGAAACATCGCTTATCATAGAAACAATAAACTTCAATTATTTAAATTGCTAGAGAGATAGAACTAAAAAGATCCAATTAACACGATCAGAAATAACATAACTATACAACTTCATAAAAATCTACTCTAATTTCTGATACTTACACCAGTTATTAAAAAACCTCTAATCATCACCCATCTCCCGAATTACGCACCGTCATTCGCAAAAAAAACCTGCTCTCTCTTCCCCCTCCGCTAGCAAGATTCCCGAAATTCCAGAACACAATCGACCGACATCAAAGCGAAACACACACAGTCCCCACATCAGTAGCAGCAGCCCGTATAATCGCTCCGACGGAAATCGGCGGCTCACGCTGCTGTGCAGTGACTCGGCCGTCTCCCGCAGCTGTTGTCCGGAAACGCATCCATTCAGAGCCGCGCGCGCACTCGCGCCACATGTATAATAATGCAGAGAGACGAGGCCTGGGGCGGTCACGCGAGACACAAAGCGAAGGAGTAGAGAGAGGGAGATAGAGAGAGAAGGTGAAGGCGGAGAGTAGTGGGGGTTCTCTCTGTTTGAGAATAGGTGAGGCTGGTATGTTTGCAGGGGAAAAGGTGGATTGTGATTAACAGATAGAATACGATGATTCGCTTTTCGTGGATCTTTGTACTATAATTTTCTTGCTTTATTGGTAAGACGTTGATTAACTTTTCTTTTTTCAAATGGAAACTAGTGAACAGTTCTTACTAACTTTGATAGCAGAATTTAGCAGGCATTTGGCTTAATACAAAGTGTATTTTCTAAAAAATATAGAATTAAGTAGTTATCGTTGATTTATTGACAAATAAAAGCCTTTTCTTTATCGTAACAAAGATAAATATCTTTTCAACGTTCGCTTCGGACAGTTAGTATCAGAATACCCATAATGGTATTCTAACTCATCCTGATTTAAACACACACAACCAACTACATTTTCTCTGCCTAATAAACCCGAGCAAGTCGTAAAACGCACAAGTAAAGAGCTGCGACAGTCACCGTGAAGGTCACCCCGCATATAGCGCTCGCCTTCTGCCGGGGGACGACGTCGCGACAGACACAAGAAATGCAAAAGTGCCGCGCGGCAGCTGCCGGCGTTTATTGATGTCAACGGTCATTTGCGCGAAATGAATCGCGAGACGGAGAAAGTCACGAGGTGCACGCGACAGGTGCGCTTCGGCGGTCGCTGAATAATCGCGCTCATTAGAAGTGTGCAATTATGATCGTGAAAATTGATGGAGCTCGCGCGGGAGAAACGCCTCGTTTGGTGTAATTTTAACGGCGCGGTGTATAGAGGTATGTCGTCATGTTCGGAGAAAAAAGCATAAAGAAGACGTAGTTAACTGTTTAGACGTTATTTTCAGTTGATAGCCCGCGTCTTTTAGCTTGAAGCATTAAGGGGCTCGGTAATTGTAAAACGTCAAGTATTATCGTAATAAAATTTAATACCCCGGCGTAGGTGATTTCCGCTATAAATAATACACCACTATTCCATTAACGTTCTGTGCAATAATTTAACGTTCGTTATCAAGCACCGCGGTAACGCCAAACCGTCAAGTATAAAAATATGTGTCCAATGAATCAAATAGCAAAAAAGCTTTACTAACCTTAATATTCTCTCGTGTCTGTCCCTCTCCAGGACCTCTCCAAGGCTCGGCTGCTGGGCCATGCTGGGCGGTAGTGGCAGGAACCTCGCGGGCGGCCTCCAGATCATCTCCTGCGCCAGGCTCGGATGATGCGGATGTCCCGGTGGCGGTCCAGGTCCGGCGCCACTCTGATAGCCGACCGGTGGCACGCCGGGCGGCTGTGCCGCCGAGGACTGCGGATGCGCCATCAGGAGCGATGTGTGCTGGACGCTCTGGACGTGCCAGATGCGCGCGGGCGTGGCCGAGGCAGTGCCGGGCACGGGATTGGGCGTCGACGAGCTGGTCGAGGTCGTCGACGAGGCCGCTGCCTCTTCGGCGCTGAGGGCCGAGCTGCGGCTACCGCTGCGCTCGTCCCCGGAGCCGGCGCTCCTCAGGGAGCTTACCCCGCTGTCACTGCCGCTGTCGCCGTAGGCCGCGGCTGATCTGGCGAGGAGGGCGCTGCTCCCGGCGACACCGATGCCTGGCACGCTACCGGCACCACCGGCCTCCACCTCCATGAGGCCTCCGCCTCGGGCGTCATCGCCGCTGGCTGCTCGGTGGTCCTCGAGGAGTGCCTGGTTTAGCTGGTGGGCAGTGTGTACGTGCGCCGCGTGGTGCTCGTATCGCTGGTGGTGCTGTTGCTGTTGTAGCGTCGGGTAGTGGTAGTGGTGGGAACCAGGTGGCGGTTGGTGGTGGGGATGGTGGTGCGACGGTGCCTGATGATGCTGCTGCTGGGCAGTTGGTGGCGGCTTGTTCAGGCGCTCGACGAGGATGACGGGGCTCTCGTTGTGCCGACTACGCTCCTGCTCCTCCTGCTGGTGCTGCTGCAGGAGCAGGCTGCGGCCGTCGGCCCTCAGCGGGCTCAGTCTCTCCAGCACGGTGCCTGAGTCGCGACTGCTGGGCGCCACCAGCAGCTCCTTGCTACACTTGGACGACGACTCGACGACCTTGTCGCTGCTTTTACTCGGCTGCTCCGTCTCCTTCTTCTCCGCAGTCGTCGTCGTCGTCGTTGTGGCAGTGCTGGTCTTCTTGACGGCCTCCTCAGGCTCGATCTTGACCTTCACCTCCGGATCGAGCTTCTCTTCGGGCTCCTTCTTCAGGCCCTCGTCTTTTGTACTCTGTGGCTGGTCGGACGCTGACTTCTTTTTGGGATCGGGGTCCTTGAGCTCGCCGTTTGGCCGTGGCGGCGGCTGGCTCTTAGCATCGCTGGTGCTAGGCTCCTGCGGCTCGACCTTCACCTTTACCGGCTCTACCGGCTTCTTCTTGTCTTCCTCGCTCTTGGGCTCGGTTTTGATCTTCAGCTCACGTCCTCCCGTGTCCAGAAGGCGCTCGTCGCTGGGTGGAGGTTCAGGCTCGCGGTCGCCTTCCCTTGACTCGCTGCTCTCGTCTTCTACCTCCGCCTTTATCACCAACTCCTTCTTCACCTGCTGTTTCTCGGCCTTGGCCTTCTCCTCCTTCTCCTTCGCCTCCTTCTTCACCTTGTCCGCAAGCAGACTCGAACGAAGCCTCTTGATTAACGGGTCCTCCTTCAGCTGCTTCTCGTCTTTATCCTCTTTATCGACCTCGTCGTCCTTCTCTGCTTTGCTGACTGTCTTCCTCGGCACCCTCAGATGATGTTGATGCGTCGGCTGGTCCTCACTACCCTCGGAGTCCTCATCGGCAAGCTTAGCTTCGAGGCGGGTCTTCCGGCGTACGGGTCGCGATTCGACCACGACCGGACTGCTCGACTTAACGGCGGGCACACGACGCTGCCGGAGCTTTGTGACTGTCGATGTGTTGGTCTCCTCGAGAACCGCAGCGGCGGTACGGGCCGAGCGGTTGTTCGGTTTGGCACCCGACGATATCGGACCCTTGTTTTCGCGGTCCTCCTGCTGACGGGATTCTGGCGGCTCGGTCTTGTCACACGTCGAGCCCTCGCTTATGCGCCGTTTGCGGTTATTGCGGACGTTGCTTTTCTCTGTAACAGCGAAAATGGTGGGTTGGCGGTTAGTTCTGCGTACGTGGTATTACATGTAAACTTACAGAATGTAAATGTGACATGGTTTTATGAAATGTGTATGAATTATGATGATAGGTTTTTTAAATTAATATGAATTTCTACAATTAAAATGATAATGTAATGAAAATAATTAATGTCAACTTTTGTAGTTTATATTGAAAGATTCAGTATGAAATTCGATATCTGCATCTGAAACGTATATACATGTCGGAAACACAACATATCTTGCGAAGTAAATTTTTAGTATGGGATTTAGTATAATAACTTGTCTTCAATTTCATGGTCTATTTAATAATTAGATAGGAAAACACTAAACTACGTTCACCACTATTAATCATGTTACAAAAGCGTACAGTTTCAAATTACTCAGTAAGCTACATTGTCTTCTTGACTCGTCAACTACCCATCATCATGGATAGCAAAAAATACAATCTGCAGATAAAAATTGATTATCGTGGCTTAATCTCCCATAGGAGGAAAAATCTATACAGTCCCATCTCGAAATTACGCGCTCTATAGCCGCTTATATCGATGACTCGGTTCGAATTAAGGCCAAAAATTTCAGCTCGTCACATTCATTACTCCGCGCTCCGACGCACCCGATATTTCCGCATCACCCGACGCTCTCCATCAATCAATATTTAGAAACACAAAACGCGCGCAGACATGTCCCCTCGTCCCCCATATCCCCGATAAGCTCACATCGCAGTATCGCATTATCAGGGAGAGATTTCAATGTCCCTGTTTCGGGGTGTACCGACCTCTCGCCGCGATCGATAATTCGCACGCGCAAGAAGGACGGAGGGGGGACAACACAAAGGCCGGAGGGGATAGGGGTGGGGGAGTGCACTTGAGCACCGGCGGCGGTGGCGGCGCGCCGGATTACGCCGGTGGTTTACGAGGCTAATCCCTTTGATGCGTCGCCGGTGAATCACGCGCGCAGCGCTACTGCTAGCGGGGGGTCCCTTGCAGGCTTGCTCGACGTGTTTTAAACGATGGCTGTTGCATGAGGTTTAGGAGGTGGAGGGGATTGTAGGAAGGTATCGACGTGATTAAATATCGGGAGAGAGCGGGCAGAAATTATTTGGCGATGAGGAACAATGGGGGTTTGGTTGGCTTTCTGGATAATGAATTTTGAGAAAGTATAGTGGAAGTCCGAAACTATTGACATTGTAAGGTAATATATATCGTGAAGGAAAGTATAAGCTATTATTAAAATTACGAGTTATGAAGTTAGCCGGAGAGAGAATATTATGTTTCCAAGATTAATTTATGAATCGTAAGAAGTAAAAGCAGAAAATAACACGGTGATCTTCTTGGTATTTACGTTATTATGTTAAGCGCTATTGTTCCTTCTAAAAATAAATAAACGGTTTGATACAAATCCAACAAACGTCTATTTTTATCGTAAACATAGACGGTCATGCTTTTGGCACGGCATAAGAATCACACACACACACACACCTTTACGCGCGACATCTACCAACCGAATAAATTCATCGCAATAAACAAATAGCCATCGCATTTCTCGTGAAATAAACACGTGAACACCTCCATTTAATCTATAATTTATAACGTCACGATTAATTACAATAAGTTCTAATCTCTTTCATCTCTCTTTACCCCTCTACAGCCACACACACATACCTTCAGACGTACACGAGTACGATTAATTTCTAGGAGATCGCGCCAGGCATGCGAGACGCGTCGTCTGACTTTGGGGGGATCCGCCGCGCTCGAGGAATTTCATTGTTGACGGATAGAGTTGGCAGCGGCTCGCCGCAAATCGCGATGACGACGCTGCGGCGAATAGTTTGGCCATTCGATTCGATCGTCCAACCGAGTTGACACGCAGTTGGATTGCGTCGTGGACGGATAAAGATAGGCCATTGACGATATATCGCGCGTGACGTGATTGTTCAACAACTGGCGCATGAAACGCTCTATTGCGCTGTAGAATCTGATCATCGTGAATGGATTAATTCTTATAGTGGCTTGGATGATTTTTGCACTGCAATAATTAAAGGCTCTTCTGTGGTAAATCACCGGAGGATTTATCAAAGGGTCACGATCGGAATTCCGTGAAGTTAATACAGGTTCCGCGAGGGTCTAATAACCGGTCTCGTTGACGCTGCCCCGTCCGATTGACCGTGCAGCCGAAGGAGGAAGTGAGCCAACCTACTGATTTAATATGGATAATTCGTACGTGATTCCAGTGAGATGAGCCTACTATAGAAGTGCATTACGATAATACATATAAACAGGTAACCTGGTAAGATGAATAGAAGTTGGGAAACATTGTTATTTCATCGACGATTGAATAATGACGACGTATCAGGCGAATAATTCACGAACACAAAATTCAGCTTATCTCTGTACGATTCATCAATTTCTGGCGCCGACCCAATCAATCCTCTGGACCCAGGCTAAACTGTCAAAGCGCCCGCCATTACGTGGAGGGTAATACATCTCCTTCCATCGGGTCCATTTGAATTCATAATTCAAACCCATCTCAAAAAAGGCTAATAACAATAATAACGATAATGATGATCATTATCCCGACGCTAATTCGCGGTAGAATATCTTCCCTCCTCTTGGGTTCAGGGTCACTCCCCGTTCGCGTATCGATCGAGAATTCCAGGGCTCGCCCAGCCAGCAGCAGCTCTGCCTCCCTCCTCTCGTTAACCCAGTGCACACCTATACACGCCATAGCCAGCCAGCATGAGCTCGGGAGGGGCATGGGAACGATTTACAATGCAAGCCGATGCTCAGAGGAGGCGGAGAGAGAGAGAACGAGAGAGAGTGGAAACTATACGCGCGAGTGATAAAGGGGCGCCCGTGTATACGTGTGTATGTGTGCAGGGAGCGACGAACGGACAGAGAGAAGAGGGATTTATTGCTCGGGATTTACTGTTATTACCCGGAGGGGCCGCACAGTCTCTCTCTCTCGTTCTGTGTGCGAGCGAGCGAGCTTCGCTGTCTCACTCTTCCTGGTCGCGTCGATTCTCCGCTGCGTGTGTATCTCTTATTCTCTGCGTGTGTTATATTCCCTCTATGCCCTGTCGCTCTCCCGGCCTTTTTTATTCCGCTTTACGTCACTCTCTCTCTCTTCCCTTCCATATTCCCATTTGGCTTTGCGCGTCTCCTCGCGCATATACCCGTCATCCCTTTCCATCTCTCTCTCTCTTGTTCTCCCCTTTCATCCTTGTGTGCATGCCTATACGTACGTACGTCCCGGTTGATTCGTGGAACGTAAACAATGCAATGCCTCGGAACAAGCGAAAATTGGAATAACAAATAATACTGGGTAATCATTTTTAGAATTAAAAATTTTTTCCTCCGCGAAATGCTCGCCACGTTTCATTTGATCAAGCGCGTGTTTGGCTTTCGGCTGATCCCACAACGTGTAGCCGGTGGTATAACTTTTGCAATCCCGACACAATATCCTCATAATTCAGGCTACAATCCAACTTTCAAACGCACACACACACACCACGCGCGCGTTATTTCAATGTGCCTACATCTCCTCCAAATATTCCACGCGCCGGTCGCATTCGTATGCCTCTCTCGCCTCTTCCTCCCATTCCGCGCGGCTCTGTATTCATGTCCATTCCCCGATCTCTCTCTCTCTCTCATGGACAATCCGTTCCCTCTGTCTGCCCCTCCCTACCCCCCTCTTGCTCGCTCGCTCTAGTGGCACTCGAACACAACGCGCTGGCTGCATATGGCCTGGGGTGGCTGTTGGCTCCAGTCCCTTGTATATACGTGTACGTGTATACGCCGCCGAATAAGCCCCCCCCCGAGCTAGCTGGCTAGCATCCTCGGCGATTATGCACTTTCCAGTAGTCGGAATGGACGATTAAGAGCTCGGAGCCCGTTGTTCGTGATAATGGATCGTAAGGGGATGACGCGAAGAGTGTCTGCGTGCCGACCGAGTATGTATGCCTGGCTATATGTTCCGGCGCGTGAGAAGGGAAGAGAGAGGTTACGCTGCTGCAGAACTGGTTGCGAGTGGTGATCTCTCTCAGGTGTTTTGCATTCCCGCTGTTGTTTGTTTTGTCGGAGAGAGGTGAATGGTGGGTTTTGTGAGAGCGAATTAGCTGCAGGCTACGACACTTTTGCTGAATACACTTTTTGAAGATGATGGGTGGACGAAGTTGCTCGGTCTCATCATAACGTTGTGCAAAGATTTACAATCGTTCTCTAGTTTCGAAGGATTTAATTTTGTTTAAAACTTCTTTATATAGCAGAGACTGTGTAAAAATTAGTATTCATTGTTCAATAACAAAACTTTCAAATGAATGTCAAAAGAACTTCCCATTAAAAATTCCTTCGTGTGCCACGACATTCAAGCTCCCACTGAATTAATACCTCCGTCGGCCGCCCGTACAAACACTTACTCCGCGCGCTGCAAAACATTGTTGCACAAGCGTAACCCGCGTCAGCCTAATAGAATTACAGCCCGAAAAGAAAGCCATAAAGACGCGTATTACGGACCGCGAGGTCTACAGTCTCTCTTTCACATCAGATATAACGCCAGTGGCGGGGAGGGATATTCATCTAATCCACAGCGAGAAGAAAAAGATACACACAGCGCGCACGACCGCCACCGCCAGCGCGGATGAAGTTTGCGGTTTATCGCACCGTTATACGCGCGTGCGCGAGAGAGTAATTGTGCGCGGTGTAATTGAAAAGCGAGAGAGAGAGAGGCTTGTGCGTATTATCGATCCCCCCGCGGCTGCTGCCACCGCTGCAGCAATCTCCTTGCTGCGGCACGTTTTTTCCCCGCGCGTTTGATTTTGAAATTTTCGATTAATGGTCCGCAGGAAATTGTTCAAGGGTTTCCCCGTGAAATTTCCATTATGTCGACAAGTTTTATAAAATTTTTAGTTCGAAATTATCGAGTGCGTTCGAAGTGCAGTTATTCGATTAAACGTTAATAGCGTTATTACAATAGACAGGGAAATTGACGTATAGCAAAGGCAATATACATAATTTTGAGCTTAATCAATTTATATATCCCGTCTAATACAGACCCGCGCGTTGGCGGCTCTTTCAATGTCAGCCGATTCGTTTGGCAATTAATAACGAATTGATTCGTCGGCAAAATTATAAACAGCGCGCTACCCGAAACAATGCAATTCCAGGAATCTACCGCCGCCGCCACTGCTCCGGACAGCCAGCAAACCAACCAGGCAGCAAGCAACAGTCATTGATTATTCGCGAACCAGTTCTCTCCGCACCCGTTCCACCACTTCAAACTTGATATTAGTTTCCCCTTCGCTCGCTCGCTCGCTTGCGTGGGGGGTCAAAGTGGAATTCCTGCTCTATCTCTCTCTCTCTTCTCCCCTTCTACACTGAGTTCGTGTTCCGGGTGGAAATGACCCTGGCCGAGGACAGTTTTATCGGACTTTACGGCGCTCGTAAAACGCCCCAGGATTATTTTTATTCGTCGGGAGACTTTTGCTGCTACTGCTGCTGCTACTACCGGCTGCTGCCGCCCCTGGCTTTTGGAATATCGCTGGGCGAGCGAAGTTTTTCCAGACGCGCAAGTTGCGACGGTTATTATTGTGCAGTTTGCCAGGTTATGGGAGTTCTCGCGCGCGATTTATACGATGGCGCTTTGATGGCCGTTGCCGCTACCGAGCTGCTTTCTCGTCGTTGTAGTTTTGGGACGTAAAGTTTGTTGTCGGGTGCATCGGATGGCAGGAACACTTGGAGGGGTGAGAAGAGGGAGAGAGGAATATAGGCGTGGGGTAAGGTGGGAGAGAAACTGAAAGTGCGGCATTAAGTGGGTAAGCGGTTTGAATATATTTGAATACGGTTAGAGACGCTGATGTCGTTTCTTGACAAGCTTCTAGTGGTATTGTTAAAGTGTGATTCGAGATTCTTTTACATTTTTTATGGAGCTGGACAAAGTGTGGCTTTGATATACCACTTTTCGATATAGTTTGATTAGTCATGCATCGAATATAGGATTTAGAACTGCTCAAAGTATGTCTATTTGAATTGATATTAGGTTTGAAACCATTGTTCGCATTTCAGTAATTAACATTGCAATTACTACTGAAATGAAAGGTCATATTTCAGTAATTAACATTGTAATCAGTATCACAACAACTTCCTTTATTGTTGGAAATCAATTACGATAGATATTAATCACCGTAACATTAAAATAACCTAAATTTAAATAACAGAACGGTCGCAAAATCAACAAAATTATTCCACCCCACAACGGTTCACCCCAAAACTCATCAAACCTAAAAGCAAAAAAGGAACGGAACTCTCCCAACCATTATCCATCGATACAAAGCCAAGGAACTTTCATCAATCAATTAAACCCCTCTCCCCTCCTCCTTTCTGCCGCAGCATTATTGCACAGCTAAAGCTAAAAAAGGGAAACCCAACGACAGAAAAAAAGCCCTACACCCGTAAACTACGAATCCCACGTCGTACACGCGTGTACGTGCGCCATCGATTAAATGCTCACCCCGCGCGCTCTGAAATTTGATTTATTCGGTATTGCTACGGTGAATTTCGAAACGACCCTATACGCGCGCCATTGTATTCCCCGGCGCCAAACCTGCATCATCTCTCTCGCACGCTAATGGTCGACCGGAGGTAATGTATGTCAGAGGGGGGGACGAGCGAGGTCGTATAGCGCATATGGGGTGACGGTTAAGTGACGCGAAAATGGAATTTAGGAGGGGAATATAAGGTCTTGAATTTGAGTGTGAAATCGAAAGATCATAGTGGAAGTGGTAATGAGAGTTCATATTTATGATCGCGTGAGTTGCGGTTATGTGAAAAGGGTTACTGCTGGTTTTTCGCTGTTCCGGGTTCATTTGTCACCGAGACGTGTGAAATGCGGGTAGCCGTTGTTTGCTTTGCAAGTCTAATCGTCGTTCTTTTAAGCTGTTTCTCGTATAATATTCTTTCCTTATCATCTGGACGTTCAGAAATTAATAGCTGTGATAAACCGTATAAAAACTTGTTTCAGCATGCAAAACGCATGTGTACAAAACGAAATCAGATTCCGCCCAAGAGAGAGAGAGAGAAAGAAACAACTCGAATTCCTCTATGTACGAATCTCGTGCAGACATTCGACACCGTTGGAACTACCGGGTACACCCAGTACACATACATATCTGAGGATCGTGTAACACACTCGAGAGAGAGCGAGAGCGAGTCGAGGGACACTATACACATCGTGCAGAACGACCAGAGGGGGAAGGACCTAGGAAACACAGGCGGATGCAGTGCACAGGGGGGGAAGGAAGGAGGGAGGGATGAAAGGGTGCGCACAAAGGGTTTAAATGCCGGCGGAGCGAAATCTGGGCTTGGGTCAGTGCCAGGATGAAAGGAGCAAGAGAGCCTTCTCTCTGCGCCTTAATGGCCCCCGCCCATTCAAGGCCACTTTTGACGTTGCCAGGAGAGAGAGGAGAAGGAGAGAAGATGGTCCTCGTTCCTTTTTTTCTGCGCTTACGAGATCAATTGTGTGCGTTGCATTGAGAGATACAGAGAGAGGACTGTGAAAGGGAGGGAATTTGCATGATGCACGAGGTAGTTTTTTGCGATGGGTCGGGCTGATTGGATGGGGAGAGAGAGAGAGAGCGGCTTTAGTTCGGTCTTCTTGCTGGTTTTCAAATGGGGAACAGAGGGATTGGTTCGTGTGTGCAGTTTGGAGGTGGTTTTGGGGTGAGGTATTGATGGGCCAGATGTCTCAGACGAATCCTTTGGGAGCTAACAATAGACTTATGACAAGCATTTGTCATCGATATTGAGATGTGAGCATGGAACTTGTATACAAAGAAAAATCAACTCGATATATCCTTGAGTATTATGAATAAAACTGATGGCATTGTAGAAACAATTCATAATTAAGAGAAGCCTAATTTCGACATTTCCTCTTCAACATTGATCAAACAATTCCTCATCCCCAACTCTTATAGCGCTATTCCAATCCCGCCATCGATCAAAGTCCGTCGCCTACTCACCTCTCTTTCTCTCTCTCTCTCTCTCGCAGTCCAATTCTCATGGCAATTAGGTTCTTAGCCCATTTCCCGGCTTTTTGCTCTCTTTCTCTCGCTCTCTCGCACACTCTCGTCCGAAGGGGAAAAAGAAGAAACTTTCCCGGCGAGAGATATCGCTTGGCACGAGACGCCAGCTTGGCTCCCTGGCGACCGGCCAAACCGCGTCGGGGCGACGTCTCGTCGTCGTAGTAGTCGTCGTCGGCTAAAAGCCTGCTTCTGCCTCCCTCGGTTGACCTCGTCGGAAATAAGTTTATCAACAGAGAGGGAGAGAGAGAGAGGAAGGTACGGATTTTTCGGATTTGTAGGTTTTTGGGGATTTGTGGGTTGATTGAAAACGCGGTTGGGTAAAGAGGTAGGATTAGTGGAGTGGGAGTAAAATTATTATTTCTAATCTCAACAACTCTGAAAAGTAATTGTGAGTTGCGGTAAAGATACTTTGATTGTAATCAACCTGCTGCTACCTAGGGATCCCTTGTATTAATCAAAATGCCCAATCCTTTCGACCTGCTGCAATTTTTTTTTCATATGGTAAATGACATATTATTTATTCAGTATACATGAAACGTTATTTGGTACGTAATTTTAGATACAATGTTATTACTTGAAATCATTTTTAGTTAAGACTGCAATTTGTTTCAAAGTTACATTAACACAAATCTACATTTAATTAAATTTTCGTTTGAATAGAATCAGAACTAATACGCTGAAAGAGCAAATCTTTTCAGAGTGAAACCATCAACAGTGAAATAAAAGAAAGGCCGAAGGACAGATTCATCAATCTCATCATGTAACAATGCATAATCTCGCATCGTCGGCGTCGTAAAATTTTTCAAGCGACATCATCAATAAAGACCAATGTTCCACGTCTCCCTCTGAAAAAACAACCAACCATAAGACAAAAGAGAGAAAGAAGAGATTGGCGCGCTCTCCCGCCTTCTATTTAATTTTTCGACTCCTCGCCTCTCTGCGCGCAGCATCTATTTTTAATCCGCTCTCCCTGTGTCCGTGGGCGTCTCCTCGGTTTCTCTCCGTCTCTCTGCTTCTCTCTTCGTCTCGACTTTCTTTCTTTCTTTATCTCTGCGTGCGCTCAGTCTGGCGATAGACGGAGACGGAAAGAGGAGAGGAGAGATAGACACCGGGTCTACGGAGAATCAAAGATGGGCTGACGAATGCTGCTGCTGGAGGGGCAAGGAGAGGTTTTCTGGCGAAAAGCCGAATTTTATTTGTCTCTCGCGGTATTTCGAGCGCGAAAAAAATACTGAATGAATTTTTAGAAGCCGGGGTGGAAAATAGCTTTTAGTGGGTAGCGTGCGGATTTTGTCGGGATTTATGCGTATTTTCGGAGTTGTAGCGATACTTTGTAATTTAAGCAGTATTCGAGAGACGTAAATTATACGTTTGTGTTTTTCTTTGGCAATTTAGTCGAAAATAATTATAATTTTAGATGTGCTTACATTAAATATTATGAAGGAAAATTTTATAATAAAAATTGTTGTAAGAAGATACTCGATTACTTGGTATAAAAAATGCTATAATTTAAACTAAAATATCACCTTTACAAAAATGTTCACTTTATTCTACACCGAAATTTCCAAAAATTTCAGTCCATTTTACCGCGACAACATTATTCACTAGTAAATCCTTGCACAATTTTCCCTAATTCCATGACCCCATCAAATTACCAACCACCTTCGAGCGCCAAACTAAGCCAAACCCAAAATCACTAACTCTCCAAATCGCCCTGCTATCCCTCCGTAAACGCCAGTTCGCAAAGTTTACTACAAGAGATTCCGCGCGAGGCGCCGGGCAAAGATCGCCGATAGCCCCGCGGGCCGAGGTTATCACGCGCTGCTGCCTCGGCGAGACAACGGCTCCAACGACGACGACGACGTCGTTGCGCGGAATTTATCGGGCCGTTATGCCTGAATTTCCCGCGAGCTGGTCGGCCTTGAGCGTGAATAGAGACGTCAAGGTACGCGGAATGTCGTGTGGGTGACCCGAGAGGTAGGTAGGTACTTGGAGGAAAGAAGGTGGTGATAGGTGATTGTGATTCTAGTGATGGGGATTCTAAGGGTTTGAAAATCTGTGGTGAAGAAAGTTGTGGGAAGAAAATTAGTATGTTTGTAGGCGAGGAATAGGCTCGATATTTGTTCTGTAAAGGTTGGTAAAACCCATCAATTTTTTGAATTGTAAATAAAACTGAATTACGGTTTAAACAAGAAAAGGTCAGAAACAAAAATTTAGTGAGTGGATTCGATATAACAATTTTTCTTGTCCATTCTAGAACTTGAAGTCACTGAACTTGATAATCCACGTAAGACACAACTTATCAAAATCAAATTACATTATCACATTACGCTTTAGCATTTAAATCCACTTCAAATGCTAAATATCATACCACATTAAATATTCTACTCGCAGTACCCAGAATTTATTCACCCCATAAACATCAATTTACGCAACTCCAACCGATTTTCCTCGTCTCTCTCACATTTTTCCCAGAACCGCGCGGTCCACTTTCGCGCGTATCAGCGCCGCTGCGGCGTTCAGCTCCATTAGACCAGGCAACAATTTCGCGACTCCGCACGCGAGCGCGGAAAGGAGGCTAAGAGCCGTAATATTCACGAGCCGAGTGAAAGTCAGTCGCGCATTTCTCGTGATATCGCGCGCGGGGCTTTAATTAGCGAGCGCAAAACTTCCTGTTCCATTGCATCTGTTGTTTGTGTTTTGCTTGCGTCCGTCTGTCTTTTTTTTTGCTTTCCTCGTGCGATAACTCGGCTATCGGCGTCGTGAAATATGTCGAAAATTCGGTGTTTGTTTTGCGAGGCGATAAAGTCGTGCGGCTGGATTTTTAGGTCTGACCGGTTGGCAAATGTGTTTCTTAATTTAGAAAGAATTGCCGGATAGCTATGCTGCAACTTTTTTTTATGTCTTTATGCGTCTTTAAAGCATATTCGACAGCAAGTATCTTTCCTTCAATTTTTTCTTTTTACAGCTGCACGTGCCTGGAATATCAAACGCGAGAACTGTATATTCGAGTGGTCGTAATAAAAAAGCAAATACAGCGGGAGCTGGGAGCGCGAGGTTTTTAATTAGCCCGAATATGCTTGGCGTCATAAAACTTGTCGAGCTTAATCGGTCGAATATAATTTTTATCTGCGCTCTCTCGGGTTGTTAAGGAAATTTGATAAAATAATTAAAGCTGCTGCTTCGCTTAACGAAAGTTTAATATCGAAGGTCGAGGAGATCACGAGGGATAAATCAAATCGATAAGTCTAATTGAACAAACGGGGCAAATGTTTGCGCTGTAAATTTTTGCGGAGACCAATTAAAAAGATTTGTTTGTTTACATTAAGCTCTTTTTTTTATCCCCGCTCTCTCTTCTCTCTCGGTATACAATTCCGCCGATAAGATTGATTAATCCCCCGGCGTATCTGTCATTGACTCGGAAAGTTTTCGGAGGGAGAGATTCGGCTTATCTGTTTGTCCCAATAAAAATTCTTTGACACAGAAATTGTCGGTCGTCGCGATGATAAATTCTGTCAATGTTTTTAAGCTTTTTAATTGAAATTACGTGTTCTATATCTTTTGTAAAACAGTTTCTTTAATCTTTTACTATGGGTTTGTATTCAAATCGATATGTTTAATTATTTGTAAAATTTCTCATAAACTACACTGAGAAAAAAATTGTGTAATTTTTACAATTTTTAAAGGAAAAATTACTATACTGGAGGAGAATCTCACCAC
>UXGD01002931.1:0-22945 GCA_900474315.1 Torymus auratus | reverse complement strand
GTCATAAATTGTTGCAAAAATTATAAATTTTGTTATTAAAAATTAATTAAAGGAATCAGCAAATTAAGTTTGAGGAAACTACGGACCAATGAATTGGCAGCGGTTTTTTCATTAGATTTATACGTGGAATTTATGAATTTGCAATTTTCTTTTGCACCGTGCTTTTTGTCGACAGAAACTCTTACAAGCAGTTTTGTATACAACAAAAACAAATTCTTACTTTTATCGTGGTTTCCCATATATCTTATAACCTACTTTCGCAAGTGCTAAAGCATTTGGACTCCGGTCCCTAAATCAACCGAATTTCTCACTTGTTTTAACTTCAAAATAGCTTTTACGCGGCTCGCTTGTTCGCTCCGGTGCTCGCTCGTGCCAAGAAAGCGAATTAAAGTAAAGCGCTGATTAAAAGAGCAAAAAAAGAGGACGGAAAAAGTCCGCTGGCTCACGATGACTACCGTTTAACTTAATACATCCCAGTGAGATTTCCATTAACATTCCAGGAATTTTGTTTGCCATTTTACCAAGTTAGTCCCCGTGTTGCAATGCGCATGCTACACCCACATCCATATTGATTTAAAGCTCCCGCGTTCCTCTCCCCATTTCTCTCTCCTCCCTCTTCTTCCTCTTTCCTCTCCTACTGCTTCTTCTCTCCTCAACGCATGCTGTTTTTCCTCATCTTTCAGGGTAAATAAAAGAACGTGTGCGCGACCCACCTCCCCTATCTTGTAGATTCGTAATATTATAACTGCATCTTCATAATAACCAATAGAAAACACAAACTCACCCGCTTGTTCGCGCAAGAAGGTAAATGTTGACGGCAACTGCGATCCCGCAAAGAGGGCGAATAACGCTACCAGCGGTTCTTTCCCCTTGTCCATTATTTGCCTCTCTCCCTTCTCTTGTTCATAAGATATTATAAAGTAATTTTAGTTTTAAAACTTCGTAAATAAGTTGACTTCTAAATTCAATGTATAAACTTTCCGCCAAGAAAAATGATCTGCTTAGGTGGTCAGCATAAATCAGTGTACAAGTCAGGTCGGTTCTGAAGGCTAAAGTAATATCACCGTGCGCAAAGTGCGACTGTACGCAGTCTGCAAATTTTTAATAGTACATTATGTAACAAGGGACTAAAGTCGCTGATTATTCCCGCGGGTGCGTTCACTGCCCGAGCGAGCGTATAGTGAAGCGAGTGTTTGGTCTCGACTATTCAACTATCAGATATTTGATTCTCAATCTATCTCCTTTATTTTAGTAGATTTTCGCTATTTTTCAGCTGGAAATTTTCCGACGCATGCCTCTGCCCTGTTTACAGCCCGAATTTTGATAAGAAATTAGCCAGTGCAGAATTTTTGCAACGGAGTCTCTCGGGTAATAGCTTGCAGTAATGGAATCTCTTAAAACGAGCTCTCTCCCTCCCTTTTCCTCCCTCTCGCAAGTTCTTTCGCGGCATGACGCGCGTGCGCGCACTTTGCCCTTTCCCCGTCTCTCTCCCGGCGCAGTGTCGAATACACTCTGGCGCTTGCGCTGCCGCGGGTAATCGAAGAAGTTTATTCAGGATCATGAAATTCGCAAGCTTTGATGTCTTGGGGTGTATAGCGCGTCGGGCGTGGTGTGCCTCTTCTCTCTCTCTCTCCTCCCTCTCCCTCTCGCTTTGCTTTGCAGTTAAGCATGCCGCGAACACGCAGTTAGCCCGTTTCCCTGTGGCCCGTGCAACTTCGAAGCTCGAGCTTATTTACGGGTGCAGACGTGCGCGCGATCCCTGGTAAACTGCGCGCGCCTCTCATCTTCTTCCTTACCCCCCTCGGTAAAACCAAGTTTTCGTTATAGGCACGAGAGAACCGTAGGTATATGTATGTAAGTTTTCCCCTCGCGCAGAGCGGGGCTAATCAGCGCCGCTGCAGCGCGACAGCCGGTAAAATCGCCGTATTTATGCCTGCGCATACGTAAATGGCTTCTAATGTAATCGCCCGCCACCCAGTCGACGTCGACAACGGCGACGGGGGACGGAAACTTTCCTCGGCATGCGTTGCCGGAAGGGACACAGGTCTGCCTCCTCCCAGTCTCTCCTGCCCCCGCGTGTACGAGTGGAATGTTCAATAAAGTTCGCGGGAAATCTATTGCACTTTTTATTCGCCAGAGTTTTGCGCTCACGCGCGCAGCAAAGTGGATTCTCGATAGGCCAAGAAGCGTATAGTATCCTGTGTGTGTGTATACACGCTCGCGCTCAAAGGTTCTTTGCGTTTTTTCTACGACCGTGTTTGTATTAGTCTGTATATACCTTGTAGTGGACTTTTTGCAATGATTCCAACAAGTTTATTTTTTGTCGTAAAGTCAACGGTATAGGGTTTGCGCAACGGTGATTAAGTTGAGTAAAATCTGTATTTGCTGAGAGTTTCGGGGCGAAAGTTTTGTTTATTTTATCGCTGAAACGTAGCAGTTTAAAGACTGATAATTGAGGTTAACGGTTTTTCAATTTATAGCGATAAATTGAATCCCGCGCAATGAAATATGCATTCTATATTCAATTCAGCATTTTTGTTTCAATAAAATTATTTAATTGTCAATCAATTTTAATTGCGTTTTTAAGGTTTGCATTGATACACTAATTCGATGAATGCATTTCATAACTATGCCTACTTAATGTAGCATTGAGGATAACAAATAAACTCGTTATCCTTTTAGAAAGACTGCAATATTTGGACTCAATTAATTTTTGCGAGAACATGGACTTGAGTTCTTATTTCGGTACTCAATCTAATACATGAAATTTCGTATTATAATGCCAAAAAGATGAGTAATTAGACACGCACCATCTATTAGTAACGACTCGTTAAGCTTATGATTGTGAACAGTGATAGTTATTTATTTGTAATTTAAGAACAACGATTCTGTTTTAGAATATCGGAGATTCAATGAACACTTCGTGCAGTGTACTTGCTTGCAAAACTTTTATATTTTCGTATAAGCTAAAATGAATTAATAGTAAAATGGATTTAATCCAAGATTATAAATCTTTATCCTCAGCAGAGCCAATTTGCTAGGCGTGTTATCAACTGTTTTATTTATCATCACTTGTAGAAATTTATGTTTCTGGCCTTCTAATCTTGTAATTGGCTTCTTAAAAGCTTTTTTTTACAGTATTGTATGTATTATAATGGGAAAAGGTTATTTCCGCATCTTTCAATATTTGCGATGTTATGCAAAATGTTACCTGCAATGCAATTAAATAAATATTTAAATCATCTTAATTAAAGTTTTATTGAAACAAACCGAAGTGTCTTTTGTAAAGTTATTTACTTTTCTTAAATGAATATACAATATCAAATCAATTAAGAATATGAAAAAGTGATTGATGTACAAAATTTGGGCTCAAGTTGTTTTTCTGAAAACAATTTATAACGAAAGGAACTTAAATCATTAATGTAATGCCAAGTTTTGAAAAAATGGACGGCAGATACACACACACACACTAAATTGTGTATAGTAATGGACTTTCAAAATATCAAGAATGTATAATAAAATCGTTTATTTAAGACCGAAATAGCGAGCAAACTCTCTCACCGATATTTTGACGAATGTAATATATTCAGATTCAACGATCTCAAAAACGTTAAAAACCCACGAAAACGGTCAGTAGTGTCAGCGTGCGCACACGCTGGTTAAAATTTTACCTCCACTCTCACGGCGAGAAACGTGAAATCCGGCTGTGCAAAAACTTCGTCCGAGCCAATAATAATATTTGCGCTTTACGACAGGCAGAAGAGCCTTCCTAATGACGAAAATTTTCAGCCGTCGAGGTGGAAGCAAAGCGAGAGAATGAGAGAGAGAGAGCGAGAGAGAGGAAAGTGCGAGAGAAAAGAATTTTATTGTTCTAAGAAAGTTTCACCCGGTCCACCCGTTATATTGACACGTATAGAGAATGCCGGGCTCCGGTAGCGGCGACGACGGCGGCGGCTGTGAGCTATATAAAGTAAAAAAGGAGAAGGAAGTCTTGAAATGCTTTCCCTATCGGCGCTCGTTTTATAAGGAAACTTTCTGCGGCGAAACCCTACGGGTAAAGTTTATCATTTAGGACAAAGGTTGTGCGCGGGCGGGCGTCGTGTCACGACTCTTGGAAAGTGAGAGAGAAGTTCATGTGCGGAAGGAGGAGGAAGGGGCGGTGGGATGGTGGAGGGAGGGAGGGTCACCTTCCGTCGCGCGTAAGTCCCGCCACGATGCTACGAAGAAAAATGCTCGGCTGGCCTTTTTGTTTTCAGCCTTAGGAAATTTAAAAGTGTTCTCCTATCCCCGCCGGAGAAAGGAGTCCGAAAAGGATGACACCGTGGCGTGACGCTGCTGCAGCAGCTGCTGGTATGGGTATGTGATTATTGGAAAAAGGGATGTTGTGGACGGGGGAGAATGTTTTTTCGGAGAAAGGAGCTGATTCTATTTGCATGATTGGCTCCTACTGCCAAAGTGATAATTATGCGCCATTTTCATTGTTTTTAATACAATACGATATATGCATGGTAATGTAAAATATAAGACCATTCGTTTATTCACTGTTGTAATTTACTATAATTTAATAAAGTCTTGCAAAATTCATTTTAAAAATACGAAAAGCTATTTCAAAATATTATGTAAAATTTTGTCGGTATTTTTTTTTTGGTTTTCCTAATGAAAATGCTACAGCACATATAATTTCGAATGAAACAGTAATCATTTTATAATAACAGCACGTGAGCGAAATACAACGCAAGCACCATTGGTATGCCAGAGTATGGAGCTCAATAATTAACAAGCGAATATAATATAATAGACGGCGCGGCGCATCTGCGTGCAACGAGTTTTTAATGAAAAATAATTTTTGGTACATAAACTTTTAATATCAGGCAAGATTTTTAAAAAACAACTAATAACGCTGGCTGAAATAAATCCCTTGATTTATAATATAAACTTTTGAAGGTGAAATATATATTTTACTCGCGTCAAAAGGTTATACTTCTTTTATACCGAGATTAATTCGATTATCCGTGAACCACGCGGATCACGTTAACACTTTCATCAATATTTTATATTTTCCTTTATACTTCGGCCCTCTTTTTATTCTCAAAATATCGAAATATTTGACCGAACCTCGCCGCGAATCACTGCGGGCATAAAATTTTCGGCGTATGAAAAACAAAAAGGAAAATATCCGCGCATTTTAACATCTCCCGCCTGTCATTTCGCAAAATACACAAAGAAGCAGCGCGCGGCCCGCCATATAATTTCTTTACGATGCAAACATTGTGCTTCTGCGCTGATTGAATCGACTCGACTGCAGTCAGTCAGCTCGCGAGTATGGGAATAAGGCCCGATAAAAATTTTTATAAACTTTCGGCGAACTCCTCCTACTTTCCCTCGGCGAAAGCGCGAACGGAGAGAACGAAAGAGACGCTAAATCTGGGTCGTATACTCTATACATACCGGCATTTTTCGCTATACGCGTCAACTTTAAAGTTACGAGGCGCGGGACGTATATATGGGGGTTGGAGAGAGGAATCTTGTTACGGGGGTGTAGGTGAAAAAGCGCTCCACCGTCACCGCGTGACATTTCACCGATGCACGGTTCTGACGTGAGAGGGTCGAGGTTAAGCCACGTAACGTTGCGAATATGAGTGTATATATATATATTCGTTATATTGTGAGCGGAGCTGAGAGTGAGTGAGAGAGAGGTGTATATATACATAGGTGCCGGCAATCCCGGCGACGTCATCAGGAAAAAAGACGGACGCTAGGTAGCGCCGTAATACTGGATTTTACGCCTCGGCTATAACCTTTAAAAGCGCAAAAGCAATCGCATTCGCGCCGCCGTAAAGGCAAAATGGCCGGCGTTACACGAAAACTCGCGAGCACACATACACTGGCGTCTTTCTTTCTCACATTTCGCTCGCTCTCGATTTCCCCCCCGCGCCTTACGGCGAGCTATAGCAGAGCAATACGCGAGATACGCCAGCGAGCCGTGTAATACACATACATATGAGCGCAAAGAAAGAGGACTCGAAGTCTCGCGATTTAGAACGTTTTCCTCCCCTATAATACGCGCGCTCGCACGTCTATCTGTCTACAAGTCTTTACTGAATTATCCATCGCGCGCACGCGTCTTCGGTTTCTATTTCGTCCCCTCTTTCGGTTGGAAATTTGTCATCCCTCCTCACGCACGACATTAGTTTTCCGGCTGCTGTCTTCAGAGGGAGGACGGAGGGGAAGGCTGAATAAATGATTTTTCGACGCCGAGGGTAAAAAGGGCTGTTTCGCCTGACGCACATAGCAGCACGCGGGTATATATATAGGAAACTTTCACTCTTCCCCGATCCTCCGTTTTTCTATAGCCCGCGCGCAGATGGAGTGCCGAGGCGTATAATATACGCGCTTGCGAATTTTTCACGTTTAATAGTCCGCAGCGTGCACGTGTATATGTATACGGGAGCGGCGCGGGGAGAAGACCTTTTTTTCATCCTCCGAAACAAGGAGCCGTGTTTCAAACTCGTCGCCGGAATACTTGAATCCGCGCCTGTTTACGCGGTGAAGAATGTTGTGTGCGTCGCTGTGTATATATATGTATATATTTCGGCTCTATAAATCTGGATCCCAGTCGGACGCGACGTAGTCGTATCACATCGTCTTTTACTACTTATGTTATACATGGAACCGCACGAGTGTCTTCTTTAAGGGACGTATTTCTTCTGTTTCTCTCTATCCATCTCTTCCTCTGTTGACATCATTTTTCAGCTTTTAGAAAGCGTATCATCGCTTCGAAAGAAAAAGAGAAGGAGAGCGAGCAACACACGTTCTACCAAAGTACGTATTGGCCGCTCGATTCCCGTGGAAAAGCTCGGACTTAATTTAGTTGATCACGTCAGGAAATCGAGAGAGAGAGAAAGACAGAGAGGTGGTACTGGGGCATTTCTATGTAAGTCCGCGCACCCGAGCAAATAAAACTTATCGGCTTCTCTCTCGACGGTCCCTGAGCAGAGATCGCCCGAGAGCGTCTATATATCGATATCTCTATTGAGTGAACTCAAACAAGCCACACACAATACAAATGAAAGCATCGACGCTTTCTCGGGGGCCGGGCTATCTCGAGACCGCGGGGATCGAAATGCGCGGGCCGCAGCAGTTCTCGCCGCTCCCCATTCGACTCACTCCCTCTCTCTTCCGCGAGAAAGCACCTCAGCTTGCTCCCGAAAGAGATAGAGAGAGAGAGAGAGCTTGCGGCGGCTCGAGAGGACGCATCGTGCGCGGACGCTTCGTTATTTCGGGCACGTAACCAGTTCCGGTTATTGTGCTGGCCGCGCAAAGTGCCTTTTTCAAGTAGAGCGAGCTAGCAGCAGCGGCAGCGTCGTTCTTTTCTCACGCCCGATGCTCTCCCCTAGCGAATTTTCTCGCGCGCACGTTCTCCCTATTTTGCCGAGGAGCGATGATGAAAAAGCTGAAAAAAGCGCGAAAGAGAGAACTAATGCGCGTCATCGCGAAAGAAAGACTAGTTGTGGAGATAGAGAGGGGGAAAGGGGAAGTGGTAAACTGTTTTTGTTGGTTGCGTACGTCGCATGTAAATAGCGCTTGTTTATATATACACACATATATATATTATATACGCGCTCGTCCGGGAGCGTTGCATGCACACCGTGGACAGCATTGTTACATAAACCAGTCCTCGCTGTCCCGTTCATACATGTTAGCACACTGACACATACACACACATACCAAGTGTAATCAAATTCGCGCGAGTGCCTATATGACAAAGGCTGCTAGTTCAACGTGCACGCGACAGCCCCATGCAGGTTGCCGCCCTCGCACGCGCCAGCGCTTCCTTTTCCCCATATGAGACGCACGCAATCGCTATAGGGTTCCCGGTGCTAATTATGTAACTGTTCCGTATTATGCACTTATCGGGCTAAAATGTATGTTCGTATCTTATCAAATAATAGAAAAAACATTCTTGAATTTTAGTTAGCAAAACAAGTGACAAAATCGCTTGCATATGGAAAAGAAGAGAATTTTCAAGTAAAAAAACTACTGAAAAATGATGTCTTTATTTTTTAAAAGAAAACGTTTAATGATAAAAGTCATTGGTTAATTTTATCTTTTAATAAAGTCTTATTAAATTGTACGAGCCAAAAGATGTTATAAATGATGCTTATAAATACTTGTTAGATGAGCACTGTCTAAAAAGATTCGATTAGGCCCGATCAAAGTTAAAATGAAAGGTCATTGTGTGATGTGGGAAGTATTTCATACGAGGACAAAAAGGTAAAAAAAAAATCAAAATTCAAGCCTACAAGCTAATTTGAGTATTTATATTGAAAATTGCAAAACCAAAATCGTAATCAACAAACGCATGAGGTTATCAATTAAAAGACAATATTGACAATTCCAGCCTCATTCATTGTGAACTCTAATTCCCACAAACTCATCGCCTGTTAAACGAACAATATATTATGAAAGGCGCAAGCATTGCGCCGCGGAAACTAAATTGGTACGCTGCAAAATCCATGCAGCTCGTCGAGAGAGAGAGAGAGAGAGAGAAATCACAGTGTGTTCTAAGTCAGATTAGAGTGGCAAGAAAGCGCTGGAGGAGGAGGGAGGATGACGGGGCTTTGGCGCGCGGCTAGATCAGTGGTTTACGTCGCGATGAACCGTGAGATAACTGATGTCTCATCGTTTCTGCTGCTGCTGCTGCTGCTGCCTCGCCCGAATGCTAGATTATACTGACGAGCTCGTAAAGTGGCGCAGCGCGATCTCTCCTCCTCCCCTTTTTATCTATGTATATAAATTCGGCCATCAAATCTCTTTATTGCCACAGGTTTATCTAAATCAGAGGGATGAGAGACAGAAGAAGTATCGGACGGGGGTAGAAAACAAGCTTATTTTGTCTTTTACTGCTGGTTCTTCGGATTCAATTTACTCTCGCGTTATGTGCGGATTTATCACGCGTTTGTTTCTCCTCGACTCTGAACTGTGCGCGCACTACCTACGCGCGGCGGCAACTTTCGGCTGTCCAATTTTCTTTTATACACTAACTCGAGCCAATAGTCATAACCGTGATAATAGTAATAATTCCCCGGCAATAATCGCGTCTGCAGCGCTACTCCCGTGCCGACGGCGGCGGCTGCACTGCCGAGAATCGCTTTCCAAGTTATTTTGGACAATTCCGCTAAAGTCCCAAGCGCGCACTTACTTGTTTGGCTTATATTAATGTTGAGGAAACAAAGCGAGACGTGGGGAAGGAGAGAGAGTAAGAGAGCGAGACGTGGAGCTGGAATCACGAGAACAGGTGCCTGTTTGCAATGCCTATACTTATTTCATTTGGCTCTCTTCTTTCTTATCAAGTTCTCGTATTCTACCCGTAACGAGGGTCCTGCTTGAGTTTTTTTCGTTTTATTAGCTTGTAAATTATAATTGTACGGATCAGTTATTTCGCGTGTAATTGCCATTACTGGAGACTTTTGAGCTACTCTGCTTCTGGTTATTTACGAATGATTTACTAAGGTATTCGCGTGGAACTTCTTACGTTTCAATTATAAAAGCTCGAAACTCGGATGAATGGTGTATGAAAAGAATGGCATAGATTTTTTACTTGAAAATTTATCGAGTTAAACATTGTCCGGAAAATGTTATATTAATTATATTTAATATTGGATTTCGATATTATACAGCGAATAATAATTTTAACAAAAATTCAATACGAAGAAAGACTTTTTACGTCGCATTAAAAATTTAATTTAATAATCCGTTACCCTCCGCTTCATAATACCCCGGGAAATCGAATTCGCCAGCGTCTATGCTATCCAACTTTTCGCCAGTCATACTGATTCATCTTCCCTTATCAGTGCACGTGGGCGCGCGGTTCCGAGAAAACCGACCGAGGGAGAGAGAGAGACAGAGAGAGGGAAAAGAAAAAGAGAAAGAAAGAGAACAAGAAGGACCGAGGAAAGAAAAAACCACCAACAAAGACAGACGCTTTTAACTGCGGACCGGAATGGAATCCGAGACTTAGGAAATAAGTACACGTACGGTCTTTACTGAGCCTTTCGTGAACCAATATACGCTTGGCCCACCGCGGGTCCAGACGAAATAACAAAAAAGGACTACGCGCGTGCGGACATTCAAAGACAATCCCGGTTGATTACTCGCTCGCCCGGGCTAAAAACATGATTGATAAAAACAATCCGGAAAATCCGGCGGGCACTATCCTTAAATCCATCGTGGTACGAGCGCTGCGCTCGACCGTTGGGGTAATTCGAGCGTTTCAGTTAACTAGAAGCGTGAGACGCCTTTAATGTGTAGTATTCACATCTTTTGAACGCAAATTCACGTTGATTTGAAAAATATGATGAAGATTTACTTTAAATAATTATGTCAAAATTTATTAAAAAATTATTAAAAAAAGAAATGTTTTACTAATAACGAATAAATTGTTTTAATTAAAGTTATATTCAAACGTTTTATGTGTACTATCTTTCGATTAAGTCCATCTATTATTAGTTAAATTATTAATAGTGAATAAATCATGTATTCATTGAGCTGAATGATTGATAGCTGACGATATTTTAAAATATATATTTACTGATCATAATTGAACTAATATTAGATTGACTAATATAGATAATACGTTCAAATACAACTTTAATTCAAAACATTTATAAAATATAAATAATACATTTTCTTTTTAAATTTATTCTGCTATCTATAATTCCTGACAGACTTGTCACTTTATATTATACATTTTCTACTATCTCTAATAACTGAAAGAATAATATCCATTTCTCAATATCATCAGAGAATATCAATTAATAATAACGCGAAATAACAAGTATATTTAAAACGGTATAAGAAATATTATTATAAATGAATTCAAAACGTAAGGTGCAGAACAATGACTGAGCTAGCATGGCCGGCAAAGCACACCGTTTTACGGGTTTTCGCACTTCGAGCTTTGCCGACTATTCGTGTCCCAAAAAACGCGATCGTATTCATTCTAATTTCCTTCTAATAATATAATAAATATAAAAGTGAAGACTGTATGATCTAAACAGTATTAACAATTGACATTGTAAATAATAAGTATACAAATTTTTAGCCAGTTACAATAACTTTCAAAATGTTAGGCTTCAGAGTACGTTTACGCAAGTACCTGGATGACTCAAAATCAAATTGGTCGACCGTTTTTATTCATAAAAGACTAGTGTACTAAAATACCACCCTAGAAAGAGAAAGAGAAAGAAAAATTGAGAGCGAGAGAGAGAGAGAGGTCCTCTGTCCTTAAATTTTTCCTTTCTTAACTTCAATTGTACCGAGATATTTTACCGCAAATCTTGAAAAGCGTGAATGACGATTAATTATTTCTTTATTAGGTTTTATTTATTCCCAATTATAGCATTTTTCTTTAACGTATGACAGTTATCCATAATGGATAAGAAAAAGCTTGTCATTCAAAAAAGATACAGCTGATATTTAAACAAATAGATCGTCACGTCTGATACTGAAAGTTTATTATAACATCTGACGTATGTGATAAAAATTAAAAATCCGTCATGTCAAAATCTATCAATCCTTATTTTAATCCGTACAACACAGGTTATTTTGTCATGTTTCACTTCGTTTGATGGATGATCTTTTTTTTCTTCATATATGAAGCCTGAAATCCCAAACCAACAGCCTGTATCTTGACATATCTCTAGAACTTTTGACTATAAAAAAGATCATTTTTTCAATTAATTTATTGCTGTTATTAAAATACCGCACTAAGCACATAAACGAGACATGGTGGCGAATCATCATTTTCAACCTAGCAAACCAATCCGGTAAACCAAATTGGTATGCAAGGCACGATATCGTCTGGGGATGAAAAAAACTGTCTAAAAAAGGTCCACTTTTGGAGAGAGTCGAAAAGTGGACTTTTTTGGAAATTGTTGTTCATCCTCAGACGATACCGTATCTTGCATTCCAATTTGGTTTACCGGACTGGTTTCTAGAACTTAAAGTTCTAGAGATATGCCCATATACGCAATCTTTTCAAATATTTATTCTCAATCAACGTCCGTAATTCATGAAAAATTACAAATTACAAAATTTCTCATATACATTTCGTAATCAGAGCGACCTTCATCTCCAACATCGATTTTCATAAAGACCTATACCTCTCTCTCTTGCTCTCTGGTCATATGCCCCCTTGTAACTGTATAAATTGTCACTCGGTGGGGGGGCAGAGGCAGACGATTTGAATATTGTCCCCCGCGCGGGAACTATCGCGCCCAAGGACCTTCGTTAAACCGGAATATTGCGCTCTCGGGGGTTGCGGGAGTGGTGGTTATGCTGGTGGTAGTGGTAGTAGTAGGGGCAGATAAGGGCGCGAGAGGGAACGAAGTGGAAACTCGCCGACATCAGTCATCGTGGAAAATTTGTATTCAGTCCGGCTACTGGCGGGGCCCGGATCAGTCTGTCGTAACTTTATCGGGGCTCGGTCCATCAACTTGACTTCGAATTCAACGATGCGAGGATGGCCCATCAATTTCGAAAGCAAACCGCTCCTGTGTCCCTCCCTTGGCTCTTCTATATATGTATATATATACTATATGTTTCCCCGTGCCCCGAACTCCATTTCTCACTTTTTTTCCTCGCCGTCGCAGTTGTGTATTTTTTCGGCTAATTTATATCGCTACTGTCAATAATATTCTTTTTCGCAACGATGGTGTGTTTCTGTCGATAAAAATGTTTATATAGAGCGAAAAAGCGATTTCATTTTGTAAATATTTATTTGGTCAACATACATTATGATGCTCTCGTGTATTTACTACACCGAAACAGAGTACTTGTTCATTATAAAATCAATGAATAGGTAATTAGAAACAATATTATTGTTTGAACTGGCAGCATAACCATATGATTGTTCTGCAGAATAATTGATATCGAAATACTTCAATAACCGATTAGTTATCATTGACTGTTGATTATCTCCACTAAATCAATGTCATTTGTTCTATATGGCATGATAATGTATCATCTGTTTCACGCATCCAAAGAATTCGCTTGTAAACCAACCTAATACTCACCTCGAAACCACGCGAATATTATAAACGCGCGGCATTTCGTTTAAAAATACAGCCTCCAACCTTGCACCGATTTTAATTGAACACGAGCTAATCCCTCTCGAGGGGGCGCTAATCGAGCAACAATTGTATGCGCGAATTCGTCCCTGCGGCAATCAATAATTCAGGAGTGTTTTCACCTGCATTAAGCGAATATTTTTCACGCGCGACCTTCGCACTTTCTAGATTTCACCTCGAGACTTTTATTCTCTTTTCCTCGCTTTCTTAATAAGCGAGCTTTCGATAATGATAATAGCGACAGCAATTTGTCGACCGAGAACTCGCGCAGCCACCTTATTCAACTTCATCACATTTCGCGCGTCAAAGGAAATTCCCCTCCTCCACCCTCCCATACCTATCGCGAATTCGAACGAAATCGTGGAATGCCTCCGACATTTTCGTAATTAGTGGGAATTAATATTGCACGCCGTGGAAGGAACAGGAGCTTTTCGCCTCCCCCCACCCTCGTACTCCAACCATTCTTACCCGATGTCGTTCTGGTCCGGGAACAGCACCACCTTCAATTTATACCATTCTACCCCTCCCCCTCCACACCTCGACGGCTGCGCTGAAAAGTTAATTAGAAATTTTCGTCCTTTTTACGCGTACCGCCATCGGCAAACACGCCATCCCCCCTCCGAATTGCACGGTAATTTGAGCCTTATTGTTTTATAATTCGATCGCGGCTCGCAAAAGCGGTGAGGTGATAACGTTAGTTCAGAGCCGCGTGAGGGTAAAGAGATAAAGGAGTAAGCGCATCGTTAAATACGTCCTCGTGTGTGTCGTCGGAATTTTCTTAAATACGTTAGCATGATAAGGCTGTGCTAGAATTAGAGCTATAATTATGTGATAGTATTTGATGTAGAATAGAAATAAAGCGCATACTTACTCAATGTTATGGTAAAGCAAATGAGAATCAATTTTCGAAAAATTGTCTACCTTTGAATGTGTTTCCATATAGTAAATAAAATGAAATGGTTACAAATTCTGGCATGCATAGGCTACTTGGATAGAGTTCTGTTTCTCCTTTTGAGTATTTCGCGGTTTATGGGCAAAAATTAAAATTATATAAGCAAGCTAATGTTGTCCTTCATTTTCGGACATTGATAAAATTTAACAAAATTATAATGGGAGATTTAATCATAATAATATATAATAATAATAATAGGAAACAAACAGAAGAACGAAGACGAAAAACTAATGGCTAATAAGTATATAATTTATTAGTTGTAGAAATATGATTGCGCATCCAAGTATCTAACACAAGTTCAGAGTTCTGATTATTACATTATTATTGGAACACGATTTATGTTTATATTTTATGTCCATCAATGATGGATATGCCTTTTCTCGCATTATTATGCCATGACATAACGAGTGCATTTGAGTCTATCGAAGACGCATATAGCCCAAGCCAATGTGAAAATAGATGTGGTGAACCAATTAAATTAAAATTACCTTATTAAAATTTTGTTGTTGTAAAAGTGGGGTGGGTCTCTGCACAGTTCACTTTTAACGAGGTATTTGAAATTATTCGATGAAACTTTATATCGCGTTTCGGAGCGAGCGCGAGCGCGAGTTATAAATTAACTTTTATAAATTAAAAATAAGGTCAGAGTTCCAGCATCGTGATGTGCCTATATAATATGTAATATCAATTAAACCAGGCGCAAATTGCCCGTCCAACATTTTAACGTTAATTTTCTGCGACATTTAACGAAAATTTGACGATGCAGGCATATGTGTTATACGGGCTTTTAGTATTTTTAATTGAAATTAGACAGAGGTATGCGTCACGGTATGCTCTGACTATTAGAAGAGAGAGAGAGAGGGCAGTATGTCGCTAATTTTGTTTTGATAATGCGTCGTTGGCAAGCTGAATTGTACGGGGAATGCGTGATATATTCCAACGTTATTCAGTATCCAGGCCCGCTCGACCGGGCGCATGTAACATGTCAAAGTCACGTAGCCGCATAATCGTTACGTAGCAGCTCGATACAACTTTGCTAATGCATTTAATCCATTCGAGCATAAATATATACGATCAGCGTCCATTGAAGCAGATGCGCGACGAATCTCAGAGACAGGCTCCATTCATTCCTAAAATCATATAAAGCAGTCGCGAATTATTTATGCCCGTATCATCATTTTAAAATGCCCATTATACAAATCATAAGAGAACACGTCGAACCCACCGCCGCGCACACAGACTTCTAAACTATATCTATTACCTCCGCATTGCCTTTACCACTGACCATCACGTCTCTCTTCTTCGCGGCTTCCACGCAGAAGAAGAACAAAAAAAAACCCTACCAGCACGCATTGTGCTGCAATAATATATCCAAGCCACCGCTGCACGTCGTATTTCGAATTTCAAATTCCTCGGGTTTCTTCCATGCACCGCCGCGGTTAGTAACAACGTCAGTGTCTGTCTATCTGTCTGTCCCTCTCTCACACACACTCCGAGATGGCTGAAATTCGCGTAGGTCGAATTCATATGCAAATAGGCTGCTGCGCGAACACGCGAGAGAAAGAGAGAGAGAGAGCCTCTGAGCGATGACGGACGAAGGACGAGGCGCTTTTTAGCGAGAGCGCCAGGTGAGGAGCGTAACGGAGATTGGCAGTTCCGATGGAGAGTGCTGCCCGGATAATGGCGAGTTGTCGGCGGATAACGGCGTGAATCCGATTTTCACGTTCTGTCATTTCAACGGGGAGAAGAGAGAGAAAGAGAGAGGTATAGGAAGGCCCTCGAGCTAGAGAATATACTCTCATCGTGCCGTATTCGCGTTTTTCCGCTTCCCCACTCCCTCGCGCTTCCTCCTTCTCCCTTATGTGTTTTTATCAACGCACTGCGCGCGTCGTCCCTTTTTTTCCCTACTTCTCCTTTTCCTATTACCGCGAACTTTATACCTATCTTTCATTACTCGACTTAACTTCAGCCCCTCTCGTCTTTCTTTTTTTCACTCGCTCGAGCTCTCTCGCGGCCGATCTCCCTTTACTCGCACTTTTCTTCTTTACTGTCGCCTACTTTATTTCGCCCTGCGCTCGCGCGCGTGCGCTTTCCTTTTTTGTCCCTCTCTCGCTCGCGCGCCCGACGTCCTTAATGCATTCCGCTCCTCTTTTCTCTCCCTTTTTCCGCCGTTCCCTCCGCTACTCGGCCATTTTTTTTGTCCGCGCCGCGAGACCGGAGCTGCCCCTGCGCGAGATTTGCATAATTGCGCGCGATTGTTTGTCACCATATCGCAGCGACACACCGAGAGAGATGCTTAGTCTCTCTCTCTCTCTCTCTCTCTCTCTCTCTCTCTCTCTCTTCCTCTCGCTGATCCTGATTCACATGCAAATGAAGAAAGTGGTGAGGAGAGAAGAATACTTAGCCCCGTGGCGCGAGAGAAAGAGCGAGATTGAAGCGCCTATATGTAGTCCTTGGCTATTTAACTTTTTAGATGACGGCTCACATCTCCCCCTTTTTGTTCTCCCGTCCTTTTCTTGCTTTAATAAGATTCAACTATCTCGTAAACTTTAAATTTATTCGAGTTTATCACGGCTAATAGATACTCCGCTTGTAGCACGCGTGTTTTGTGTGCATAATTTTCGTCTTAAGCGTCGTGCGTCTCTCGGCGACTGCGCCTGCCAAGCCTTATTTGCTCGCTTTCCTTTTTTCAAACTCGCGTGATGAGAGCTTCCGAGACAAGTAAATTGATAAAGCCGAGAGCACAAAGTTGGCGGAAAAGCCTCTTTAGTTGGGTTCTTATTAATATCTCAATATCCGCTATGCGTTATACCTGCAGTGGGTATCAACGTACCGAGACACAAAACCCATCTAAATCGTAAAGATTGCCTGAATTTTCGTGCAGTCTCATAACCAAATGCGTTGATATACGCAAATAATTTTTTTTTCGAGGCCATTTTAAACCCGAATATACACGATCGGCGCGAGGTATCATCATTAAGATCGAGCCGCTCGAATTGATATATCCGTCAGCGTTGCCGCCGTAAACCATTTTACTTCCTATACCTACCGTAGAAAACATAATAAAATACTTTTTATGAGTTGTCCGCCGCTCTCTACCCCTCCACATATTAATCCCCCGCGGGCGCTGCTGCACTGCTCGAGGATTATTAGTAATTACGAAAGTAGAGGCCCATTGATAATTCAAAGGCTTTCGAAGGCAAAGTTAGTTTACCGCGTTCATTACCATAAGGAGGATCATTTTTATTCGCGAAGTTTGCGTACCTCCGCAGAGGCAGCCAGAGGGAGAGAGAGAGAAAGCCCACGGCGGGGGCGGCTGCGGTCGTATAAGCCCCCGGAGTCACAAGTGCACCTGCCTCCCAGCAGGTAATTACGCGGTGATATCGGTATAAGGGGCAGAGTAGGCGAAGCCGCTCTTACACTCGCGCGATATGTATGTATGTGAGTGTGTATATGTTCACGAATCTCGTCCGTTAATTAAACGTGCGCGCGCGCGATATCTTATTATCAGGACGAGGGCGTTTTGTTTCGTTTTACTGGAAAATCCTTATAGCTAGCCGCGATGAGAGAGCGAGGTACACGGAGAACGTTTTAACCTGCGCCGCCCCCTCCTCGTCGTCCGATGGAGAAAATAACTTTATCTGTGGTTTACGATGCCGGGGGAAAAGAGAGGGAGAGAAAGAGGGAAGATGAAAAAGCTCATGTTTATCGACGACATCTTATCGTAGATGGTAGCAAGGATTTTTCAAAAATGTGTACATGACCGCGAGTTATCGGCAAAGGTAGGCATCTGAAATGAAAGTAGTTAATTAGGGAAATACTTGATAAGGTTGTTTGAAAGCGAGCGCAACATTCGGCTGCTTAGAGAATCATAGACCTAAAAATTGTTAAAATATTATTTTTTATTTTTTTTTTTATTTTTCAATTATACTTATATGTTAATCTGAACCTAAAAAATGTCTACAGATTATATCCCAGCGAGCGATTTTATCAGAAATTGTGCCTCCTTATAATATATTAGTAGTATATATAAATAATTATATTTTAATATATTTTCATTTGATTTTGGCCTCAAAGGCCTATAGGTCTATGACCCCCTTAATTCTTTAGAATACTTAATGAAAGTATACTTTCAGGTGAAATTCGTTCTCATTATCTAAACCGTGCATGACGTTTTAAAATTTAAAAATAGCCCTCTAATATTTTAAATCTATTTTCGGACTCGTGTAATTAATAACCTAGAGCTGCTGTGGTCCAAATGACACAAAGTAAAAAGTTACCGCTCGCCTAACCAGCATTACCAGGTCGGAAATCATGAGAACAACTCCTGACGATAAAGCTAGCGCACACTCCGCTTTACGATCCAAAAAGCACCGGGTACCGCTGCGGCTGGAATTAATCAGCGACGTATCCCTTTAGGAAAGTTTCTCATGGATACACGGTCACTCGACACGAGTCTCTCGCAGAGAGTATACAAACGGAGCATTAATAGATTTTCCACTTTTCCGTGTTTTCTAGTATACGAGGAGAATGTCCAATTATTAAAAAAGACTTTGTAATAGTTTTTTTTTTTTTTTTTTATAAGACGAAATTTGCAAAAAATCTACAATTTCAGAGAAAATTTTGCTTTTTTCTTATAGTCGCACGCTTAATAATATGTATTAACATAATTATTTTATTTATTATTCTCATGAAAATAATATGGGACTAATATGGGAATTATTTGTGATACTGCATGGTCCGAATGAGGCTCAGATGCCAGAGCCATATAATATAATCCCTTATATTGCCCACATGTGGCTTCCAATGGCCTACGTATTGCCCATACTTTTCCAACACTGTAGGCAATATATTACCCACAATTTTTTTTTTCGCGCGGGATAGAATTCGAATAAAACATTTTTGAAGCCGTAATCCGGTGCCCGTAAAATTAAAAAAAGTTATCCTGCAAATGAAATGGCTGCAAATTTTCAGAGATTACTCTTTTTGACAAATTCTCTAAAAGTAAATCAATTTTTATATTTATAATACTTTACGAGAAAAGAGGAGCAAATTTTACTGTCACCATTCCTCTTAAATAAATAAATCCTCATAGATTGAATTATTTTTTATCTCTGTCCTAATGGTTAAAATAATATTTTTCGATAGAAAGTTTTGTCAGTGTTTTATCTACATTTTGAGAAAAAAACCCACTAACTCATTAAAGCATATTCTACAGGTGTTTTTCTACCGAAACAGGCTAAAAGAGAGATACAGTAGTAGACATAGCAAAATCCCGTCCGAATGAAGTCTTTCAAGAAAAAATTCTCTATCTACTCCAACGCAAATTTATGAATCTCTCGTGGATGACCGACGCATCAAACGCGTGCCACATATGTTTGCACATTCGAGTGGGGACGGGGGGCAGCTTGAATTCCACTGAGTGCGCTTGCTGGGGCTCGCTCATTCGCTCGTGCGCGCGTTTCCACTAATTCGCAATGCTAACGCGGCCTGGCCTCTCTTTGACGTCGCGCGCGCGTACGTCAGTAGTGGTAGTCTTCGTTTTCCCTCGCGTCTCTCTCTCCCATACACACGCAGACCCACATAGACATGTATACAGAGTGTCCAGGACTAAATGGAATTTAATGCCTGGCGGGTGGTGGGCGCTTGGCCTTTTCCCGAGAGTACGGCGGGACGCTGGTGCGTCCTATCTCCGTCCCTCCCTCCCAGCTCCCGACACGTCAAGACGGTTTACCGCACTCTAAGAGCGCAAGCCAGCGGACGACGCTTTCGTTTAACCATTATTAATTAGCCTGCATTAATATAAATGCCCCGGGAAGCTTAAAGAGAATTAATGAGCGTCTTTGTGCTGCTGCTGCTGCTACTGCTGTGGCGCGCGCTCTTCTTGCTGCGGCTTCTTTCAACCGGCGACGCCCCCGCGAGGACCAGCCATTCCGCCAGTCAGATTAGAACCGAGGACTTGTTATACTCTGTACCCTCTCCTTCTTCTCCTCGTCCTCTTCCTTCTCCCTTGTGCTCGTCGCTTCCTGCTAATGATGTTTTATATAATGCTTACCGGGCGAATTAACGTTTCTCGCCTGGGGCTACTCCCTCCGTTCTTTTCCTTTTCGGGCAATCGCCTGAGGCAAAGAGAACATTTCTAGCTCTCGAGTATGTACAATTCTCCAAAGTACCAATCTATATAATTGAGCAATATAAGTACTATGTCAAAGTATTATTCTATTTCGGTCTGGGAGGATAAATGCTTTTTCTACTATTTATACTGGTTATTTACCCTCACAGATGAGATGGCTGAAGCAGTCTATTTATTTGTATAATGTTACGGCACTATTGGTGAGATGCGGAAAATGTATTTGTAGATCTCTGACAACTATTTGTCAACAAACTATTTGTTTGTTGACAACGCTGCCACGCGAAGCTGATGTTTATGATAACCTAAAAAAGTAAAAAAATCCGCCGCATCAACCACCTCTTTACAATCCGTTTTTGGATATTTCATCTATAACCCAGTGTATTTATCAATCGAGATTATTTTAATGACAAATATAAGAAAAAACAACAGAACTGTATATGTTAGTGCTTTCAGTGTATCTTGTATACGACTCTCACAACTGTACCAATACAATTATTGTATCTACAAAACTCAGCCAAAACAAAATAGGTTAATCGCAGAAATACATCTAACGCAAGATTGCAAGTGTAAAACGCTTAGGCGCGCGTGTAAGCAACAAATTGATTCCGAGGGTTGAATATAATAATTTTTTAGGTATTAATTCTAACCTAAAAATCGAGATTTCATTTTCCATAGAAGATAGAAGCTTTCGACGGTCTCGGAAAAGCATCGATTAGAAAAGTTGCGCTTGCACTGCAGTTTTTCCGCGAACCCTAATGCGCCCGCGCACGTGATAAACGAGCCGCATTTACCCCGTCGGTGAGAGAGTGCACTGTATATAACGAAAGTTTCGAGTTCGGCGCGAGCTCGCTGCATATATCAGGGTATGAGCATCGCGCGCGGGCGCCTGATGGACTCACATATACGCTGAGAGCAAGCGAGAGAGGAAGAGGGGAGAGAGAGTTTTCATCGAAGCATACTTATGTGCCAAAGTGGTAAGCCTATGTGTGCGTATATATAGGTGTGCGGCTCTGCTTATACGCGAGTTCGTTATCGTGCACCCATCTCTCGTGAGGGGGACGACGACGACGACGACAACAACTACTACTACTACTTCTACCGCGAGAGACTTTATTCCTAAGTGTCTCTTGGCGTTCGAAGCGTTTAATTTTGCCTGCCTCGGTAATTGTACGCGGAATTTCGCTTGAATTATCGCGATTATCGCGCGTTCCTAGATATACTAATTGCGCGGAGGCCTCTTATACGAACCCGGTAGACGTATGGAGTGAAGAAATAAAACAGCCGCCTGATTTACACGGATTTCCGTATCAATATTCGCATCGTCGCGCGGCTTTAGTGCGCCAACCTCGCCGCTGTAAAGTATACACACACACACATAGCTGCAATCTCGTTCCGCATATAGATATAATAGCTCGTCTTTTATCTTCATTCGTATTGCTGATCTCAGACTCTTGGCTAATAACTTTTCTATTTTAATCATCAGGGCTCGTCGGCTGGATGGAAATTTCACGAGGGCGGGGGCGTGCTCGAGTGAGAGTACATTTTACACGTGCTCGAAAACTTTATTTCCAGCGAGACCGTATTATATATTATAGTGGCTATTACTCGCAATTACGCACGATGGCAGCTGTATATATACGTGAGCGCTCGCACGCTGCACTGAAATCTCAAGTAGTTAACGTTTTCACCTGCGCAAACGCGCGCAGTAAAGTATATGAGGAAATCCGCCAAACCATCAAACTTTTTGTGTCACAAAACTGGCAAAAATTTTTTTAGGAGCACACCTTTGTACACGTTTTTTCTTAATCTGTATACCTCATATTATACGAGATCACAGTTGAACAAGCGAAAACAGATTTGTGACATCGTTTTAAGAAAAAATCCAATTTTCTTATGGGAATTTAACATGGGAAAAATGGACCAAAAGTAGTCTGTGATGATTAACCAATAGCAAGTTACTAAAAGTGACAACAAATATTTCACAAAAAATCGATTGAATTTGGCACAAAGTTGCGTACATTTGAAAATCACCAAAAATGATAAAAAATGATTGAATTACGTGGATTTGGGGAAAATCGATTATTTTTCGTCATTTTTTGCGATTTTTAAATGTACGTAACTATGCGCCAAATTGACCGATTTTAACGATTCATATATCAAATTAAACCTCTGTTCTTCTACTTCAATCGCTTTTTTGTGAAATATTTGTTGTCACCTATAATATTTTTTCCATGTTAAATTCCCATTAGAAAAATGGATTTTTTCTTAAAACGATGTCACAAACCCGTTTTCTCGTGTTCAACTGTGATCTCGTATAATATGAGGTATACATATTTAAAAAAACGTGTACCAAAGGTGTGCTCCTAAAAAAAATGTTTGCCAGTTTTGTTACACAAAAAGTGTGATGGTTTAGAAGATTTCTTCATATATATTTTTGTCTATATTCGGAGATATATTAACAGAAGAAAATCCAATGAGAAGTACTGGGACCGCACGTATAGGCAAGCTTCTCTGAATACTTTTCGCAGTTAGCCTCACGCGCGAGAACGAAACATATATGGGCATATCTCTAGAACTTTTGACTATAAAGAAGATTATTTTTTCATGTAATTAATTGTTGCTATTAAAATACATAAACGAGACTTGGCGGTGAATCTTCATCTTCAACCTAGAAAACCAGTCCGGTAAACCAAATTAGCGTGCAAGGCACGGTATCGTCTGGGGATGAAA
>UXGD01002930.1:0-22950 GCA_900474315.1 Torymus auratus | reverse complement strand
GAACGACACAGCCCTCGCCTCTCTCGCTCTCTCTCTCTCTCTCTCTCTCTCTCTCTCTCTCTCTCTCTCTCTCTCTCCTCGACGACATACGCTGCTCGCGCGTACGAGTATTGCCCGGGGGCTACGAAATATCCTCTCGAAAAGCCCGTTCGAAGTAAGCCCATGTCGTCGTCGTCGACGACGACGTCGAGTACAGTGAAAATGAAGGCACGGCGACAGTGGAGAAGAAGGCTGCCTGCCGCCTCTGCTTACAGTCGCCGAGCAAACTTTCCTTTATGGATCGCACACGCGCATGGAAAGTATTATACCTATGCGAAGGAAAGTTTCGCGGGGAAGTGGGTGAGCGGCGTCCAGTTTTAAAGCGTAATAGAACGTAATAGGAGAAAGGCGGATTTTAAATGTTAAGCATTGATTTCTCCAGGGGGAGGAGTGCAGAGGACTATTTTATTTTCTTTTAGTTGAGAAGTGTTTCTTTGGAGGATGAAGGGCGGGAAATTTCTTTTGTAGCAACAATGTATCCACTCTTTTGGAAAAGAATACGCCTTTGCATCATAAAAGCCAGCTCCCTCTCTGTTCCCTTTGTTCCCTTTTTAGTGCATTTTTAATACTTTCTCTATATTCGAGAAAGATATGGACAAAGCATTGTACTTTCCCTCTAAAATAACTCTTACTTACTTTCATCTTAAAATTAACTACAATAATCGCTAAACCAACGCTATACTTATTCCTTAAATTCCCTCAAATCCTCGTATCTGGAATTTTTCGAAAATCGAAATTGCCATTCGACGACTCCTGGGCGCGAGCACACACACGTACGCGTGAACCTTCTCTCTGCCGTCAGTCGAGACAAAGCTCAGGAGGGAGAGAGAGAGAGAGAGAGAGAGTGGAAGAGGGAAAAAGCGAGATATAGCACTCCCTCGCGCGCTCGTGAAAAGAGTCTCGAGCGCGCTTTCCCGGAGCGCGCGTTCCAGGATCAAAGAAGGAGGAACCAATAAATTCCGCTCAGCCGAGCCGTTGTCCTGCATATCCAGCGAGCAGTCAAAAGCCATAAGCAAGCTGCGACGGGGAGAGGAAGAAGCCCAGGGGAAAGACAGAGACGTGCGCGCGCGCGGCTGGAAACGGAGAGAGAGAAGAAGGACAGACGTAGAGGGTGAGAGAGAGGGAGAGGAAAACCGAACGGGAGGAGGAGGTAGAGGGAGGACACGCGGGGTCCTCCTCTGGTCCTTAAACCGACAACATAGGAAATCCCCTCTTGGCAGCAGCCGCCCGGGAGGGGTTGCCATGGCGACCGGCGCGCGCGAGAGTGAGAGAGAGAACGCGCGCGTGACGTAACCACCCACCCGCGCGCACGTACTCTTTGAAACAAATGAAGGCACGTCCTCCTCCTCCTCCTGCCCCCTCGCCTCGGCGAACTTGCCTTTGCCGTCGCGGCTGCTTCTGCGAACTTCCTCTCTCTCTCTCTCTCTCCTCCCGTTTCCTTTCTCCGGGTCTTCGTCCTGGGTCTCCGAGGGGAGGAGAGAGAGAGAGCGAGGCAAGGACCGATGATGTCCTGGGGGGTAAACTCGAGGAGAACTATTGCTCTACTCGAAAGCAGCAGCAGCAGCTCTCTGCCTGTATACTAGACGTCGAGGCACTTCTTCTTCTTCTTCGGTTTCGCGTAGAACTGCTAATTCGCTGAATCCAGCTCTTTAAGATGTGAGTGTGTGTGTGTGTGTGTGTGTATATGTGTGTAAGGGTAGGGAGTCGGTGGAGGATGGCACATTCCGCGATGCGAAATTCCGCGACGATTATTCCTACTGATTGCACATTCTGCGTGGTTCGGCCGGAGGGGAAGGACGAGGAGACTGTCGGCGACGGCGAAGTGCGTTTTTAAGTTCATGAGTGGGCTTGGGGTGTCCTTTGAGTGCGTGTAGTCTGGAATGAAAATATCCAAGTTTCGAGTCAAATCAAAAATATACAAAGTCATTTTATTGATGCAGTATTATCAGACAGGGTATACGATATTCAAACTGAAAAGCTATTATATACGATTTTCTCACGATTAAATATCTTATTTGAATTCTAATTTATATAATGAAGTATGTACCAAAAGAAATCCATAGACATACATGCATTCCTAGTCGTTATAAGAAAGCCTTTTTAGACTTTGTAGCTTGTATGAGAATATCTGTATTCTGTTGAACCTTATACATATGTTCTATAAAGCAACATAAAAGCATCACTGTTTAAAAAAGTATACCTTATCCTATAAGCCAGCATTTGCATATCCATTAGAGGACAATAAAACATTGAACACCATTCGCGATCTCGTGCTCTCCTTTTCACGAGAATACTCCTCGCAGCTATAGCGCAGCTAGCGCATAATCACATTATCGGCGAAACGAATATGGACGCTTTCGGGGAAAAATGGATACTCCTGGCGTCCCCATTCAGCCGATAGCGTACGAAACTAAAAAGAGCTCCTCACTCTCTCTCCCTCTCACCGGGAATATCCGCGTTACTCGCGTCGTCTCCCGCGACGACGTCGGCATCCATTCCGTCGCGAATAAAAGGCATCAGCGTGATCTGCAACACGCAGTAGCAGCAGCGCTCGAAGAGAGTGAGCAAGAGAGAGATAACGACAATCGCGCGCGCTCGCGAGTAGTGAAAAATTCATGGTATGAGGGAATGGACTGGCTGATGGGATTCGTCCTTCTGTTTTCCATTCGCACGCGTCCCCGCTCCCCGCGCAATACATCCTCTCTCTCTCCGCTCACCTCGCCCTCGAGCTTGCATTTTCTTTTACGATTCGCCCTCGGATCATCGCCGCTGGAGGCGAGAGAGAGAGAGAGAGAGGAGGAAGAAAGAAAGGAAAGAGAGAGAGAGAGCGACCTCCGCGCGCGAGATTCAATTTATTCCGCGGATGCTCCGCCATGCGTGGATTGTCACAATTTCTTTCCTTTCCGCCGCGCTCTTTCTCTACCGAGCAAAAGGGCCAAGTGAGAGAGGAGGAGAAAGAAAGTGTATATAGATATATACGTATAAGAGATGGAGAAAAGCTGGGAGGCGAGCTTCCGCGCGGGAGCTGAAAATCAAGCCGGCGACCTCAGAGCATCTGCGCGCGCGTCGTGGAACAAAAGGGCGCGATCTCGTGAGTCATGAGGGAGGATCAGGATTGAAGTTATGCTGGAACAAGGAATGGATAGCGTGGATTGGGTGCTAAGGGGTATAGGAGTGTAGCGTAGCTGAGTTATTGTTAATATCTTTTTGAAAATCGGGATGATTGGTTTGTTTGCATAGAAATTTGAAATTAGTAATTAAGGCTGCACGAGAGCAAGACAATACAATATTTCTGTAATTATTGTCTCACTCTTGGAAACTCTTGAAAATTTCTCTTTTGTCTTGGTCTTTTCCGTTAATATGAAAAGTATTATTGTTTTGTCCTGAAATTCTAGATCATAATCGAGTTACGTAGACGTATGAGAATAAACGAGTCGATTATTAAAAAAGTCTTAAACCCAAAAAAAGTCTTAAACCCAGATGGAGAAGGCACGCTGAAGTGAAATATTAAGATACAATAATACAATGTTTGACTATTTAAGGATTAAGCCCAAATACTCGGGGAATATGAGGTCCATGTAGAAGAGGAATTAGTTACGTAAACATGCGACTGTGTATAGTCGAGTCGATTATTTGAAAGATTCTTTAGCCCAAATAGCCTGCCGATGCGAGACCCACGCACAAAAGGGAGCTATAGCTATACATAGACGTGTGGCAGTAAGAGAGTGGATTATTAAAAAAGTCTGCGTCGCTACACATGGTTCTATTTGCGTGAAACTTACGATCTCCGGATATTCGGGTCTAAGATTTTTTTAAATTTTTGACCCGCTTATTGTCACATATAACGCCCTTACTTTACGAGAATCTTTCGCCACCTGGCTCTTTGAGTTCATGAATTGTTAAAACAACCGCTTGCTTACAGTGGCACGTTGGCGTGCCTTCCTCTTCTACGTGGATCTCGCGTCACCCGAGATCCACGGGCGATTTGGGTTTAAGAATTTTTTAAATAATCGACTCACTTATCGTCGCACGTCTATATAACTCCCTTTTTTTTGGCGCGAACCTTGCGTCTCCCAGCTATTTCGGATATAAGTTTTTTAAATAATTGATTCGTTCGCTTTTTGCGAGGATCTCGCACCCTCTGGGTATTTGGGTTTCACCTTTTTGAATGATTCACTGTTAAAAATGTCCTTAAATTTAAAAATCTTTTAAGTTACAAATTTACAATATTTTGAGAATAATGTAATAACTGAACGTAATTGAATATACAAATACATTAGGTTTAATATAAAAACAATAAAATTTCGGCACAAGTATAAATAAATGACGAATTTGAAATTTGATTTTTCCCGCCATATATATGCCGCCGGCCAGTCTAGTTGGCACTCCGCCGCTAGGCGGCGCACCCCCTCCCTGTTGCCTCATGTACTAAAGTAAGCCGGCCTGAGCGGATATAGGAGACATCAACTACCGAAGTTATTGAGTTAATAAAGATGCCTTTGTGTGAGAGTTAAATAATAGTTTTTGTTTAATTAGTTATTAATGATTATTTCAATAAATTATTACGATTAGGAAATCTCAAGTTATTTTCAAGGCAAGACAAAATTCTTTACATTCTTGACACCACAATCTTGATATTGTGTCAAAAACTGTATATAAAGATTGTATCGATTATTGTCTTCAATATTCAGGCAAGACAATACAATATCAAGATTAATCTTGCTAGATCTCATAGAAATTATGTTGTAATGATAATTTTTGTTATTTATTTAAATTTATTATAATTAATTAATAATCTGAAACTGAAATTGTATATCGTATCGGCAATTGTCTCTTTATAGCTAATATAAAGTATATTCATGCAAATTTTATTATTTGAAAGTAGAGAACCAGCACCACAAAATCTTCATCATACTATAAATAGACTATATTTTAGCTGAACATCCTATACATACTTATGCATTAATTATATAAAAGTTTTGTCTCATCATGTTTGAAATAGCATTTTTCCGCTATTAAAAATATCAATAATTCTTCTAAATATCTCTTATAGAGCAATCACAAACCTCCAAATTAAGTTTCTGAACCACACATCACACTACACCACAACACTGTACCTTCCCAAATCCACGCGAACAATGATTGATTACCTTTTCACTAACTCATCATCTCACCTTAGCTATCCCGCAGTTTCCAATGTAACCTCCTGCTTCTCACCTACAACGAGCTCGCGCGCGTGCGCTCCAAACATATAAGTGTCACCGACGACCCATTATCCCCGTCGGCAGCCAGCCCCGGTATTGCTTATTTTCGGTAAATACCACTTTGAAAAGCCAATAATGCTGTTTTCCCCCATTGTGCCGTTTCCCACCCTCTTTTCTCGCGTCGCAGCAGGGGGGCCTTCTAACAGCCGTAATCCCCCGAAAAAGCAGCTATAGGGCAGGTACAGGTGAGAGAGAGAGCCCCTTTTTCGAGAATCACGCTGATGTGTCTGCACGCGAAAGGGGTGCACTCGCTCGCTCTCTCATACTCGTGCGAACCAGCTTCCCGGCGGAAACGTCAATACATCCGATATACCTGCAGCTCGCCGGGTCTGTGACAGGCGAGCGCTGATGTATATGCTACACTACTCATCGAAGTGTATTCGTCTGTATGTGTGTGTGTGAGTGTGTGTATGAGGAAGAGAAACAGGTCGAAAACTCGAAAGCCAATTCTCGAGTGTGGCTGCTGCTGCCGCTGCTGCCGTCGGATCGCGAGGAACCTGCAAGACGAGATGCGACGGCGCGCGTGTGATATATATACGTAGACGCGATTCCTTTTTATTTTCGCTTCGGAGGAAGAATGGAAGAATGGTGGAGACAAAGAGGAGAGCGGAGTGATCGTGTTGGATACGTGTGCGACTCTTTTCTTTTTTTTTCGAGGGAGATGACTTTTGGGAGACACTGCGACGAGTGCTAGTGGTTGCAAGTGTTGTGAGAGGATGGAACGTTGTTTCGTTAGAGAAAAGGGTTGATCTAGTTCAGAGGTACGAAGGAAGAGTATTCGGTAGGTGAGAAAGATTTTGAGATAGCGATGGCATGATAGTTTTGATATATTGTCCCTTCTCAATGAAGAAAATTTCCTATCACGGTGGTGTTTTAAGGATTCACAATGTTTATATTTTATACATTTACTTTGAACTTTTTGATGCAATTTGCGATTAACCTTTCAGGATTAACAAAGTCTAAAATAAACTTGTGTTGATAATAATATAATCCTTATACGGATAAGATTGATCCCTATCTGATTTCGTAATGACTATAAGTTTTCTTTTCTAGAAATGTTCGCATCTCGAAACAAACAACGTAATCTACTGCATTCTACGAATTATTAAATATATTATTCGTACGTTTATACTACAAATCGAACACGATTGGAATAAACCTTACAAAACCATCGATAAATTCCAGCCGATCACTCCCTTTCACCAACCGAGCCGAAGCCTCTACATTCATTCACGAACTACCTAAAAACCAGCTCAATCTCCCTGGCAATCCAATAAGCATCGCGGCGCCGCGCTACCTCATAATATCTCTCTCCTCCTCCTCATTTCCAACTGCAGTCGTCGTCGTCTCGAGTCAACGTACCCATAATCCGCTGAATCAACGGCGGGCGTGCGCGAGGAAAACTTAAGCAAAAAAAGAGAAGGCGCGGAACTTCCCCTGCAAATCTCTCTCGCCCGCTCTCTCTCTCTCTCTCTCTCTCTCTCTCTCTCTCTTCTACTCGGCGCTCCAGACTCTCTTCCAAGGTCGCAATAAGAATATTTAGGTCAGGATCGCGACGCGGAAGTGTAAAAGGAGGCGCAAGCGAGCGTCGCCCCGGAAGTTTGCCGTGGAAGAAAAAGCGCTGCCGCCGCCGCCGTCTCGCTCGCGCGCCGGCTTCATAAAGTAAAAGTAAACTCGAGGAGAGGGAGGAAAGAAAGACGGAGCGAAGGAGAGAGAGAAGGAGAGTGGGGTGCTCGCTCTCGCTCGCTCTCCCTCGAGGCGTCAGCCTTGAACTACATTTTTAATTGCGATTTCCTTGCGCCTGCCGCACGCGCGAGACTTCCACGGGCCATGAAAACAAAGGAGAAACAGTTTTCCCTCTGTCTCTCTCTCTCTCTCTCTCTCTTGCTTGCTTTTTCATCTTTTTTCCGCGCACTAGCTCCTTAACTTTCTCTCGTTCGTTCGCGCGAAAGGCTGCTGCTGCTGCTGCACCTACGCCTCTCTCCCCCTTAAGCAACAAGTAGCGGGTTCATTTAAGACGCGGCGCGTTCGCGTTCTTTTGTTCCTGCTGAAAAGCCGCGAACTTCCGCTTTAAAAAAGGAAAAACTGCTGTGGAGAGAGAGAGAGAGAGAGAGAGAGAGAGAGAGAGAGAGAGAGTCATTATGATGAGAGTCGAGTCACTCGCGTAAATCTTCGCCGGTATTTTATTATGTAAATTTGTGCCCGCGGTTTTTCGGAGAAAGGAATATTATTCAACGTGTGCAGCGGTGGATGGGTTACGTTTGTAGTCAGCGAAATTCCGCGGGCATTGAGCGCGAAATTTGACCCAGTTCTCTGCGTTTTTAAATGTGTACACGCTCGCACGCACGCCTGGCTGTGTCGGCCTGTTTGTTTCGTTGTTTTTTTTTCATTTTTTTTTCTCAATTTGAAAAGCGGCCGCGGATTTTTTTCATTTATCTCCGCGGGGCTTTTGGGTTGGTTATTTTTAGCCGCTAAAGATGCGGACTGCCGTTTAGCCGCATACCGGTATAAGAAAAGAACGAGGCTTAAATATTTTAATATAAAACACATCTAGGTGAATCTCTGAATCCAATTTTTTTTTCAGACAGTTTAACGTAACATGAAAAGAACTAAATTTATACGTTTCGTTCAACCGATATTCATCAACTTAGAATTTTTCTAATTTGTTTAGAACCCATGCACTGACTTTTTAACATCGTGAATCCCTCGCCCATACAATAGCTCCCTGTCAGTTCTAATCCCCAAAAGCGGCGTGCGCGCGCGCACCTATCGATATCCCCGAAAAACTTTTCGCACAAAGCGTGTATCCAACTGTACACACCGACAAAAAGAGAGACAGACAGACAGAACGAACGAGAGAAAGAAAGAAAGCAGCAGTCTCGTATATATACACACACTGGGGCGTCGTCCCTCTTTTTACCAAAGAATCGCACAGATTCGCGCGTGGATACGCGTACACACAGCCATAAAACGCTTCTGCCTCCGACGTATTCCCATATATACGCGAGCGCGCAGCCGATCATGAATTTATAATTTTCACGCGCGCGCTCTCTCTGTATGATCGTTCGCGCCGTATAAATCAAAATCATCTCCATTGTCCCCCCGCGCTCGCGTCGTCTCGCTCAGTGCGAATATATATGCGCAAACGGCCGAAGCGAAAGATCCAACGTATATACGAGTATACGCGAAACGAGAGCAGAGCAGAGCAGAGCCGAGCAACCGCGACGGCGGATGACGATAATAATAATAAAGAAAAAGTCGGTCAGCTACAGGACAAAACGGCTCTCTCTCGGTGTGCTCATGATACGACCTCGCTGTATTGCAGAGCAAGAGATGGAAATGGAACCCTGCGGAGTGCTAAAAAAGGGAAGGGCAAGAGAGAGAGAGAGAGGCAGGCGAGGAAAAAGGGAGCGGCATCCAGGTAGAAAACAGAAAGAGAGTATACTGCTACCTACGCCGCGTCGTTCGGGGTTACGTATACATATGTATATGTACGCGCCGCGGGTACACATATACATGCTCGCCACGCGCACAATGTATTCAAATTGCAGTAAAAAAAAGGAGAGCGAGAAGGGTTGGGATTTTTCCTGGGTTCGCGCGCGCGCGTTCACCGGCGATGGGTTAAAAAAATGCGACAGACTGGTTAACGAAGCGAGATGGTCCATTCAGAGCCCGCCGCGGTAGCGCTCAATAGGATGCTGGCTGGCTGGCTGGCTCGTCTCATCCGTCCCTCCTTTCTCTCTCTCTCTCTCGCTCTGACTTGTGTCGAACATATGCACAGAGAGAGAGGGAGGGAGAAAGAGTTTATGTATTCACGCGCTAACTAGGCAGATACGCGCGCTCGCGCTCGCTCGCCATATGCCCCCGGAACGATTTTTACGTCGTACTCGCAATTTGTTTCCCCGCATGCGCGCGCGTGCGTATGCTTTCTATTTTTTCGCATCGGATTCTTCCCCTTTTGATTCGCGGCGTGGCGTATTCGCGTTTTTTGGCTCGTTATTATTCGTTTTTCGAATGGGCGAAGATTGATGCGCGTAGAGTCCATTGTGCGGCGGGTACAACTCTAGTCTGCCGCGAAGCGTGACGAGGGGGCGAGGGTTCGCATAGTGCGTTGGCGAATTTCGTGAAAATGGGGTAGACGGTAGTGGGCTTTATACAGAATGTTTATTATTTTCGCGAGTTGGATGTTATATAATTCGCAGTTACGCGGTAAAGATTCAGGTTAAGCAGACTGGAAGAATATGCGCGAGATATTTTTTTTCCGCTTGTTTTATGCGGCCCATGACGCTAAAATTATTTTTAACGAGGTGTCCTTTTGAATGGTCTTAATTAGAACGCGGTACGAGTGTTACATCGTAACACGTGTAATTTTATTTTAATATATCTCTTATAATACAGAAATAGCTGCGGCCTCGCGCGCCCCACTTAACACGTTTAATTACATCTAATTTACAGGCGCTACAAAACTAAAACATACATTTACCCACCCGCCTACCGTCGTGCTTTCAGGAAATAAAAGGGCCACGGGCCGGAACCAATATATACAAGGACCCGACAGACGCAGCTGTCGTCTTCGCGGGACTCCAATTAAGCGTGCGTAATGTCGTCGTCGTCGTCGAAATCCGATTTATTCGTATCGTCGGGAGTTCTTCGCGCCCGCGGGCGACGGATGTGTTGAGGTACCCGCGCGAGCGTGATTTTCTTTCGTGGATGACGGCCGGAGTCGGGGGTTTGAGTTCCGATTGGACGTCCGGGGGTGCGCTGGAGTGGCTTGTATTGGAGCCGCTGAAGTGGCTGTTGAGTTATTGGAAAATGTGGTACCTATAAGAAAGAAAAGTCTTGTTGTTATAAATTTAACGGTCTTGGATTGAAGTATAATAAAAAGTCATTTTTTAAAATGTTGTCTTTTCTAGTGTTGTTGAAGCACAGACATTTTCATTTTTAGTAACAAGTATTGTAAATAAAGTTTCAACGGGGCTAATTCGCGTGTTCAATTCATCATTGATACAAATTTTGTTCTTATGTAAAAAATCATGATTATTTATATACACTATTCAAAGAATAAAATGATGACAATATTCAACCGAACCGTAATTGATTCAAAATTAATCCATATGCAAATATACGATCCTGCCTCATCCACATCAACGAACCTCGACGTTTATTGAAACCGAAGCCCCGCCAGCTCCTCCGTGCACATACGATTGACGAAAAACGTTAACAACAACAATCGATAGCATTAGCATATTTCCCTCGCATACGTTACATCGGAAACTGAATATTTATGAGCTGGCAGCTCTCGCGCGCACACCTGAGCCATAAATCACCTAATCCCAATGCAAACCTCCGTACGCGGGGCTCTCAATCACAAAAGAAGCACATACGAGCGCGTCCAGCAGCAGAGCAGCAGTAGCAGCATCCTCTGAATTGATTAGATCGGGAAAACGATCCGCTCGTATATATATAGGAGGGATCCGGCTACTGCTACCTGTCACGCGGAGCGCTGCCAGATCGGCCTAATAACGCCGGGGCGCGTCGGAACACGTAAAGGGGGAAAGAGACGGCGAAATTCGAGATAAGCGCTTTGTCGGGGAGAGAAAAATGATTCAGGAAGAGAGGAAGTGTCCTAACCCTTTGATGCTGCGTGCGTCTTGAGAACGGAGGCAGTGTAGGGCCCCGCGGGCGAGGGTTAAAGGGGACACAATGGCCCCCCGAGAGTCTTTGCTATAAATCAGTTTATAAAGGGTTGCGTTGCGTGCGGAGGTATGTGAGTGTGTGTGTCGAGCGTGTGTCGTACAGTTCCCACAACAACGCACGGATTTCGAGGATTTGAGAGGAGTTTTGTACTCTTCGTGATTAATCTGCCCGGTGGTCGGGTGCGAGACAGGTTCGATGGTTCTACTTTACGTCGTCTAATAGGTTTTCTATAAGCTGGTTTGGATTTCTTGTAAGAGTTCTTTTTTCCTTATACTATGTACTTACTGCGATTGAAGTTGTTTATTCGGATTTTATTTACCTTGCGATTTCAAATTTTGTATTTTAAGAATAAAGTATAGTCATTTATTCATCAACGGAGGTAATTCAATGTGATGAGCTTTGAAGTGTATACTCATAAATATAGTAAAACCAAAGAATTTGAACTCGTTTTTTTTAACGTTCGTGGTGCTCCCTAGTCTTTAGGTCCTGTCATTATATTCAGCAAATTACCAGAGTATTTCACCCACTTCTAAACAGTTATAAAACGGGATAAATCACATGATATTCTTCAACCGATTCATGATTAGCTAAGAAAAGAAAATTATTTCTTCATTTTTCTGAAATCATACAAGCCATTTTCTTGAAAAGCTAAAAAATGCGAACAAAATAAAATAATTTCATAAAGTGGTGGGAAATAGAGGACTTTCACTTAAGAATATAAGAACCGCAAGTATTTACATATTCATAACGGGAAAATGATAACCATTTGCTTAGCGAAAATTCTCCGACCCGCTATATCCTTAATTCCTTCAACCTCTTAACAACAGTGCAACCCAGGGATCAAAGTCCTTCTCCTTCTTTTCCTAAATGAATCTGCTCTCTCTCTCTCTCTCTCTCTCTCTCTTGCGAGAAAAAACAAGTGCGCGAGCGCGCCTGCAGGGCGGGCTCGAGACTCTGCTGCCGCGGCGTCGGCGGCGCGCAAGAGGGAAAGTAAAAAAGTTCATTGCACGTTGTGTGACCCTGGCCTAGAAACAAAAGCGAGAAGAGTCTCCTGAATAATTCAAGTACGCGGAAAATGAGGAAAGAGTTCAAAGTTTCTCCAAAGAATTTTACGCGCTCTTCTCCCCCTCCTCCGACTTCGTTCTTTCACCCCTTTCCTCGGTCTCGCCAACTCTCTCTCTCTCTCTCCTCGTTATCTCATAAATTACCGAGTGCTCGCGAAGCACTTCCGAGCCGTTCATTCTTTCGCGGAGGAGGAGACGGAGGAGCCAGAGGAGAAGGCGGTGGGGGGAAGGCGCGGTGCGGGTGCCGTCGTCGCCGCGGAAAAATATTTGCATATCTACTCGCTCCGTTCGCGGATTAATTCACGCTGCGCGCAATCTCGTGCCGAGACGACGACGACGACGAGCGTCCTGCGGATTTCAAGTCCCATTAAGCCCGATCAATCGAACGGGTTTATGCGCGAGAAAAGTTCGCGGGTGAGTTGATTATTGTGATTCCTGCTTTTTGTAAGTTGGTTTTAGAGATTCTTGGTGTCTGTAATGATTGAGTATAAGTTATTTGACTTCTTTATCTCTTTGATTTATCTTATTAGTACTTGTGTATAATGCAATTAATTTTGAGAGTTTAAATTGTTTTTTTTTGTAGTCTGTACGTGGAATAGCAAGTATAACCATTGGTTCAGCTTACAACATATACTTAGCTGTTTACCAAAAATAATTTAGGCTGAATGTTAATCACCTCTAAATATATGTTGACTCTATCTTTTCATCAGAAGTCTATTTATACATAACTATCCTCGATTTTGAGAATATACAATTTCATGAATTTCCATGTATCATAATAATGAAACCTTATCAACCCTGTAACCGGACACCATACACATTACACAATAGCATCCAGCCTCTCAAAAGCCTTTGCTAGCTACCTGCAGTGCACGGGTCCGAAGTGCGCAATAAAGGCGTTTCGTTTCTCCTCGCCGCGTCAATCCTTCTTCCCTCAATCACACGCACGCGCGAAACAAAGCCTGTCGCTTTCTGGACTTTGCGTTGCGCTGAGGCGAGAAGACGCGAATCGCGGGGGGTTATAAGAGAGAGAGATGAGAAAAGAAAGCGGAGTCACAAAGCCCGGGCGAATTACCGATTCAAACGGCTGGCCTTTGTCTTGGCGCGTTTGTTGCTTTGTTTTTTTTTCCCGCGAGTGTATGTGCATTGTTCTGCGTGCCGGCGACTTTTAGCTTTGTTGGTTCTTGGATTCACGTTTGGGGTTCTTTTACATGAGGTTCGCGCGTGCAAGGTCTGTTCTGGTTCTTTTTTCTCTGTGACGCGGGATGTATATATGGTCAAAAGTTTTGGGGGTCGTCGTTTACTGCGACGAATTCTTTGTGACGGGCAATCGCGGAGATTAAAGTTTCGTTTGGCGGGATGTTGACTTTGTTCTTGAATGGGTTTGAAATTTTTTGTCATTTTCAGTATGTACTATTGTATACTTGTACAATAAATGTATTTTTTTATTTTGAAATAGCTCATAAAATTGTGTATTTTTATTCTATATAAGATTATCTCAGAAACATAAGAGTTTAATTTAATAATAAATTGGTTCAAACGGTAAAATAAAACAATAATCATAATGCTCATTATATTAATATCATAAGTATATATTTATTACCAGAATAAAGAACTTAAAATGATGCACACAGCCAAGACTATCCACAGCGTGCTATCTGTTTTTCACCAGCCGGAAAGTCGCCCACACACCATCCCCTCATTCAATTTTCATAAAGCCATCATCGCTCGGCAGCTCGCGCCAGGAACAACTCGAGATAAAAGCCCCTTGCGCGCTCGCGTAAAACCGCCGAAAAAGGCGCATCATCGACGCTCTCTCGCTCCCCCTGAAATTCGTTTTTAAAGCCTCACACTCTCAACTGCCTCCTACCCTCCCTCATCCGCGAAAAATCGCGCGAATCTTGCACTTTCGCGGCAGGAGCTTTGGAAAGCATCGCTATACTATATACGCGGGGGGTCATAAAATGGCAGACGAGCATAGAACTCGCTCTAGCTCTCTCCCTCTCTCGTGCAACGAACGGCATCGAGCGGTCAGGTCGCATATATACGTGCGAGTATAGGTGCGGGTAGGTATACACACGTGTACGCGGGCGGGGGTGGGGCGTCGTCGTCGCCGCCGCGCGCGGGGTTGCGTAGCTACGTGCTGTACGTGTGTAGGAGGGCAGCAAGGACCGCACGCGAGATCAATATGTATGTCGGCGCGGACGCGGCAGCGGCGGTGTTCCCCTCTTGTGAGCTGTAGCACCGCGTGGTTGGGGGTGGCCGGCGGCCCCGGCAGCTGATTGGCCAGCGGCCACCCCCGGGCCACGCCCACTCCCACACACGCTGTCTTAAACTCCCCCCGCGCGCGCGTGTAACCGCGCCGCCGCGCGGAGCCCCTCTTCTTCCCTCGGCCGCGCCACCCCCCGCTGCCTTCCCCTGCAAGCGAGTGAGAGAGACTTGCTGCCGAGTGGAGTGAGAGAGATAGAGGCTCTGACGCTGTTACCGAATTCGGTGGAATCATCGAAAATTGAAAACCGCCGAAGCCTGCACGCGCGCCGCAGCTCCCCCTCCCCCCTCCTGATGCCGAGCGAGCGTCGCGCGAAGCGTTAGCCGCCCTCCCACCCCTGCTGGGACGAGGAGAGGCTGAGGGAGATGGAGCACTTACCTAGCGATTTTATAGTGTTTTTAAATCGCCGAGGGTGGCTTTTATTCGCGCTTTTTGAGAGGGGGAGACTGAGGTGGTCGCTGAATGCTGCCGGGCGCTTGTTTACGCGGTTATTGTTGCGACTTGCTTTTAATGGATTTTTTAAGTCCATCCGTAATAATAGAGATGGGCGCGTAATATTGTTTACTTTAAAATATGTAAATTATGGTTGGTTGGAATTCAGACGTGGCTATAGAAATAAAATATTTCGAGATGAAATTTACTATACTTTTGGACTAATTTATAAACGGACAAAAAGAATAAATAATTTAAATGATACTTCATAATAGATAAAATTTATATTCTTAAATTACATTTTAAAATTGTAGGAAATTTCTAAAATTTATAAACGATGGGATTCGGCGAATCTTTATAATATATATATTTTAAATCTGAAATACTTTTACGAAAAAACTGTCAAAGACTGCTCGCATAAAGCATTGAATTTTTATTAAAGTATTGAATCAAAATCTGTTATGAAATATTGAGTTTCACTTTAGAAAAGTAGAGTATAAAACTGTAAATAAAATATAACTTATTCTAAAATTCGCAATGCTCTTTCAATAAGTACAAAAATTTCTTACGAGAATTTTTCACCATACCACATTATAACTCATTAGTTACTTATTATTCTTTCTTTATATCAGACAACTTTTCAACAATAATCATTTTCATTCGAAACATATTAAAATCTATAAAATATTGCAACTTCTACTAGACTTACAACGATAATCCAAAAATATCCTAACAAATAAATAATCTTATAGTCAATGGAAAATGTTTCAGCCATTAACAAACACATGTTAACTTTTCAAACTACTTCAAACGACGCCAATTTTTCGCATCTCTCACGCCGCCTCCTTGCGTAAATTACAGTAATAACAATGACGTAACAAGTATGTAAAAGCGGAAAGGCAATTAAAGACAGAGCTTAATAGCGCCACTGAAATTTCAGCGAACACGAGCATTAAAGCGTAACTCTGCTCGCCACTTGCGACAGAGAGAGACATCGAAAGATCAAGACCCAGTAAAACTTCGGCCGTGAAAGTTTCAAATAACGTCGCTTGCGTTGCGCGCGCCTGCGCCGGCGCTTATATATACGCCAGGCACTAATCGCCGAGAGCAGAAAGACGACGAGTTGAAATATTTATTCCCCCTCCGTGGCAACGAGATTATTTGGACGAGACGCGCGGCGCTTGATCGCCGATGCATATAATCCCATTTCTCGCGTATAACTCTCGGGCGGTTATGAGAAAAGCCATCTTATGTAGGTACTCGTACTTGCGTTTGATTTTGATCTCTCCCTCTCTCTCTCTCTCTATTTTTCGTTCGTCTTACGATTGAGTATACGGAGAGTGTGAGATCAGGGGGCCGACTCGCCGTGAAATCACTTCTTTCCTAATCGCGTTGCGAATCGCCGGTGCGCGCTGTATACTTCTAAAGAATATGGGATTCGATCGGATTGTTTGTGTCAAGCAATCAGAATTTATTGTATTATAGCTAGTTGGGTACAAAGAACTTTATTTATTTTTTGTTTTACTGTATATTTCTTTCGGCTATATATGATGGAGTTTTAATTATTTTAGCAATTTTAGATTCTTATAAAATGTTTAATGCAAATGTGTTTTTTACTCTGAAGGCTTAGCTGTGCAGCTATAGAAATGTTGATATTTTTCCCAACAATAAGGATGTCTTGTATCAGATTTTCTTTTCAAAATGTAAATATCTTCTTTTTATGATAAGAGCTGCAGTGACTTGAGCTTTATATCTCCGGAAAGATGAGCTACTATGAAATTCAAATATATTTTATATTAATATAAAATAACAAAAGCGAACAAAAGCTTAAACGAAAATGAAGATGATATATCCTTTCAAAGCATTCCGCCACTGCTTAGTGATGCGAAAATGAGGGCAAAGGTTAAGGAATAATATCGAAAGCGAAATCGTCCGAATTCTCATGGAAGAAGGCGCAAGAAGCATAAAACGCGGAGGCGCGCGTTTAAGTGAAAAAAAGCAGCAGCAACGGCGTCGGTACAGCCGAGAGTGCAAAGCACAAGAGTTATCTCGGGCAAAGTGGGAAAACTTAAACTACTAGTTGACTCGAGCTTCTTCGCTCGTCGGCGGCGTACCGTAAGATGAAAAAGCGGCGCGAAGAAAAAGACAGACGCGCTCTCCCCACTCTCTCTGCTCAGCGACTTCGCCGACGTCGTTTTCATTCATAATTAGAGCAAAAAAGAAGCGCGCGCACGCGGAAGAGAGCGAGAGAGAGGGCGAAAACTCCGCGAGTGACGTCGTACTACTACGCCTCGTAGTAGAAAGAAAGAGTCAATGGAGAAAGTGCCGCGGCGCCGGTGGTGGGGGGTACGCCACTGCTGCTCAATGAATAAGAGAAAGAGCGGGCTGTTGCACCCCCGCGCGAAGAAGGAGCGGAGAAGAGAAGAGAAGGAGAGAGAGGAAAGATCTTAAAGACTTTCGCCATTCTGTTAATTTTCTTCTTAAAGTGGGCTAAATTATTTTACGACTTCTCCTCCTCCGGCCGGAGGAGCTTTATTCCAGCCGGCTGTGTGCTCTACATAAGTCGAGAGGACGACGACGGCTGCAGGAGTCTTTTACGACGCAGCGCGTACGCGAGGGCTCGTGCGAGATTTATGTGCCTAGAGGAGTGAGAGAGAGGCAGGATGGAAGGGGAGTGACATATGTAACGCGCGGTAATCGCGTTACGAGATTCGGGTAATTATGACGATTGTTTACCGGAGCAAAGTTGAACGGGTTGGCGCTGATGACGCGGTTTTAATGCTTTTATGAGCGTGCTTTTTATGATTAGCTGTGAAAATTGCCGGATGTAAAAACTTTTCGGCGTGACACTGGCATGTAACGACGTTATAAGCAGCTTAAAAGTAAAGTCGTACAGACAGGTTATATATTTTCTTATTCTCATATTGCTATAAAGTTTTTTTCGTTCAGTAGATAAAGTGATTATGCATAAAATGTTGCATTGTAAAATAATATTTATCTTATCACTATAATTAAAGGTAAAATACATTTCTGAACCAAGCGCAGCATTCGACATTTTAATCGAAACAAACATCGGCAAATAATAACCCTCTCCACTGGCCTCTCGCTCTCTTTCTACAGTCGGACTTGAGCACGCGACTCATTATTCACCGGGCGCGCGGCAGTGAAAGTAAAAAACTCTGGCTCGCGCGCATATCAGCCTCGGCCTCAAAGTCTCTCCTTCTCTCCCCCAACCAACCACACACACATACATACATACACCGAGACGGGCAAAAAGAAGAAGTAGCTTCTACTGCTAAGCAAAAAAAAGTATAGAAGCAGCAGCGGCAGCTCTCGAGTGTGCGGGCTGGAAAACATGGAGAGCGAGCGCGCGCTTGCGTCGGTCGGGGATGGACCGCGGCTCTCTCTCCCCAGGAGAGGATTCGCACGCGCGCCGAGTGGTATATACCCGGCGCGCTGCCGGCCAATGGCGTTTCACCCCCGCGAAGGGTGTGCGTCGCCATGGCAACGTACCCACCGCCGCCGCCAGACGTGTATACGCACACGCTCTCGCCCCCCTTTGGACAAGCCCAATCGATCGAGGTGTGCTGCTGCTGCTGCTGCCGCTGCCGCCGGACGAAACTCACCCCCGCCGCCCTTACCCGCAGCGCAGAGAGAGAGGGAGAGAGAGAAAGCGAGGCGCTTGTTATTCGAAGGCTGCGCGCTGGCGAATATATATCCGTCCTTAGCGCCGCCGCGCTGCTGCGGGTTGAATGTGACATAGTGCCGCCACCCGCCACCCACCCTCTCTCTTATGCTCGCTCGACGACGAGAGGGAGAGAGAGAGAGAGGAGGGTATATACACTCTCCACACCTGCTGCCGGCGCGTGTATATAGCCCTCTCTCTCTCTCTCTTTCTCTCTGCCTGCCTGCCTGCCTGCCACCACGGCCCCCCGAGAGAGGGTGACGCCGGGAGGGTGGAAGCGAGAGAGAGAGGACTGCAGGTCGCCGTCGGCGGCGGGGTCCGGGGAAATGCCGTGTGCCGTGGACAGAAATCAATATAAGACGGGCTTCCACATACACACACACACTCATCCACGCCTGCACCCGCGCGCCCACGATGTACACGTACGTATATATATATGTATATATACATCCTTCTTCGCGCTCCCTCGAGGCTGGACCAACACGCGCAACGTGTGTATATGTGTGCAGACCAAGGAGAATTTGCACGCGAGAGAGAGCGAACTAAGCATTTCTCGAGGTACAAGGGGTGTGTTTCGAGCGACCCGATAGCTAACGGGTGTCTCGCCGGAGTTGAAGCGCTAGACTAGCCCCCGTTGGTATGTGTGCGTGGTTATAGGTGAGAGAAGGAAACATTTTTTTAGGGGTGGGAAAGTTGTGGGAGAGTAAGGGAAATAGGAAGTAAAGTCGGATGGGGGTTTATGAATGAGATAATTAGGTTTTATGATGAGCCATGAGTGGGAAGTGTGATATAAGCTAAAGTTAGATACCTTTAATAAAATAGCAAGTCATTCAATGGCGACTATATAGTTTAATTTGAAATGTTTATAACAAAACAACAAACAAAAGATTTATGTAAGCCCTATGGATCAGTTTGACAGACGCTATTTCAGTTACGTCTAGATTTGAATCATAAAGTAAAAGCAAAGAAAGTCATAAAGTATTATGAATATTATACAACGTCAAAAATAGTTTCAAGTACAAGCTCCATTAAAATGCTTTGGTTCAATGACTTTCTACTTAACGAAAGAAACAAAAAGTTTTCGCTCAAGTTTGCGAAACGCCGGCTGTATATATCTATGTAGAAAACGAAAGTAGAAACAGACTAAATGGCCAGACAAACTTTTAAACTACGTTCGTGCGCCGCGGCATTATACTTGCTAAGCGCTAACTACAGCTTTTTTAACTCTCACGCGGAACGGAAACATCAAATTTCATTGCCGCAATTAGCGTTGCTGAATTTATGCTCGAATTCCTTCTAAGTAAGTGTTTATGATAAAATTTTGATACCGTTTTATTCATTTATGCATAGGTACAGATACTTAGAGAATTAACTTCCATAGTATATGAATTTATAAATAAAGTTTCGAATAACCGTCAGAAAATGTTCAAGAGGTAGATTTATGCATATTAGTTACCAATAGGTTATCAATAAGTATGTACTTCAATCCATATCTGAAGTGTTCAATAAGTTAATAGAATTATACATTACATTTATGTTTTCGTATAATTCAAAACATTTTCATCATACCTATTCAATATTTCACAATCATTAACTGTAAACAAACTGAAACCTCCCAAATCAAACCTCGCAAATTTTCCTCAAACAAAAAGCCCGTTCCGCTAATGAAATCGTGGAAAGAAGCCGCGCGCCGACAAAGCCAACCGCGGAAAGAACACTGTGTACAAATAACTTTCTCGCCGGAGAGAAGTTAAATTCCTGGCGGCAGCGGCGGCGAGCGATTAAAGCGCAGTATGCAAAACGCCGGGCTTCTCTCTCCTCCTTCTTCCTCTTATACTCTAGGAGCGCTCGATTTGCCGAACAGGAATTTCATTGCTCGATCCGGCGTAATTGATTGCGTTAGCGAAAGGGAGAGCAAAGCCGCCGCCGTCGCCGCTGCTCCCGAGGAAAAGACGGGCTGTGTAAATTGAGAAAAACGAACAATGCCGGCGTTGCCACCGACTATACTACTACTGCTACTACACCCTCAAGTCGCGCGGCAATTATTCCCAGTGGAGAAAGTAAAAGCGTCTCGAGGAACCTCCGCTCGATTTGGTGATTAAGCGCGTGTGTACGTGTGTGAGTCTGGTGCCTTGATTTTCCGAGAGCGTTGTAATAATAATTAGCGGCGGCACGGGGCGGCGAAATTCACGACGAGCAGAGAAAGAAAGGTAATTCCCCCGATAAACTTCATCGGCAAATCGCCAGCTGAGCGGGGGGTGAGAGAGGTTATAAGTGAGCGCCACGGAGAGTTAAATGAACATTTGCATATTTTCTGCCGATAGAGAGGAAGGGAAGGAGGCGCGGGTATATCTTGATCGGCGGGGGGATTCGTCCTGCGCGGATCTTGAATTACATGAATATCATTTACGACGGAATTGGTATTTATGAGAGTAATCGGTTTGAGGAGACTAATTCGTTGTAGATACATAAATCAATTTGACGGAGGTATAGCGGTAATATCAATTATCAAATCGCATTAATCGATGTGTACTTCGTAAGGATTCAAACGTTTTTTTTTATATAATAGTTTTTCTAGATTTATATTTTTAGTTAGAAAATAAGCATTTACGCGAAGTGCTACTTAAGTATTCAAGAGTCATTTTAAAGCAATTTTCATAAAACTAGTCAGAGTTAAATACACTTTTTCAAGGAAAATATTGTGACAAAAATATGCCAAGAGTAACGATGTAAAATTTATTTTTCCTTTTTTATTCCCGACCCGATAATCCTGTAAAAGAAGCTTTTTGGCAGTTTTCCCATAAATCGAATTCGAATTGTATTATACATGAAAAAGCAATCCCACTTATTACTACGTACAGCAATACGCCTACTAACCAGTATTCCCAAGTCTCGTGAAAAATGGCCGCCCTAAAACAGCCCTCTACCACTGAAGCCACAACTCCCCCCAAGGAAACTTAGGAAACGCAAACCCCGCTGATTTTGAAAAATCTAAGACCATTCTCTCCCTCAAAATCTCCTCCCGCGGCATTTGCAAACAACAAAGCCCTTACTTTTTACGCCCCGCCCCGGGAGCATCGAAAATGCAAATGCCCCTTTCGATTCGCTCCGCGCTCCATCCTATATCCGCGTCGCCCCTTTACGATCCTCGCGCGGCATCAGACCTTAAAAAAAAGCGATCCCATCGCCAGCAACGACACGCATAGATTCGTTATCGAAGCTTAGTCAATATTTCGATATGCAAATGCTTCTCTCTCTTTCTCCGCGTCATCCGCGCGCGAATCGAGCCTCGTTTTTCTTCTATCCACGGTGCGGCGGACACCCGTTGTGTCGTGCTCCCGCTGTATATATACGCGCGCGCTCGCGGGGATCGATAGAGGGACAGCAAACGTGTGGGGAAAGAGAAGAGAGAGAGAGAGAGTTCGTATCCTGCGGATAAGGGAACGGCATCCATAAATTACGAGGCGCGCGCTAGCGCAGGGTAAAAGTCCTGCCCGCGAGTAAGAGAGAGTCCCTCTCCCCCTCGGGATGCCTCCTCGCGCTTAAGGGTAGGCGTGCTGCGGAACTATAAATTTCGTCGTTAAGTTGTTTAGGCCGTGACCGTAAACAAACCCCCCGAGGAGAAGGGAGGAGGGAAGTCTCCATTTTCCGTTCTCCACGCGCGTGCGATTTTTTTCTTCGAGAGGAGGAGAGAAGGGGCTGCCATTATTCAGGCGGACGGGTGGGCTCATTGAAAATTTTCGCGGGCTTTTGGCGTGTGAGGGTATGAGAGGGTCGATGAATTATCGACGAGGCAGACTGAGAGAGAACGTAGTGGAAAAACAATCGGACTGGGCGGAGGCTGTGTTGGGAGGTGTAGCCAGGATATTTTGGGAAGAAGTGGGAAATGGGATTTGGGTGGGTTCGAGTGGATATCTTCAAAATGAATGAGTTTTCGAATGGAAGTTTGATAATTTCATTGAAAATTCTGCCTATTTTCAATAACAAATTTTCACTTGTAGGACGAATTGAAAATGTTTTTGCGGAACTCTTTCTTAGACAAGTTATTATACAAATATTTATACGGTTTGATACGGAATCAATATGTTGAAATGCGCTGCATTTATTATGATCAATGAGATATCGACTTCATTTGTTAATATTAAACTAATCATTAATATCACACATCTCGTATTTATCGAGTTATAATATTGAAGGGCGATATGTAGTGTTGAAAATCGCAACGATATCGTCAGACTTATTTCAAATTTAAATAAGGGAGAAGCGATCAATTGATTTTCGAATATTCGACATAGAAATTTGAATTTAATTTTACAATCCAAATACATTTTATATAAAAATAAATATACAGAAAAATAATTAGTTTTGATAAGGACTAATAAATTTGATTCAACTATCATTTGGTGAAGTAAAAGAAGTCAATATAATAGTTACAACAACTAATTTATAAGTTATTATAAAAAATAAGTAGCTAACTATTTTCTATTCGCAGTTACAGTT
>UXGD01002929.1:0-22952 GCA_900474315.1 Torymus auratus | reverse complement strand
GTAATCTGTTAGTTTAAGTTTTAGTTGTAAGTATTAGTTTGTATGCAACCAGACTATTGTACAGGTAACAATGTTTATCTCTAATAAATCTTACATTCTAAAATTACTACATTGTAAATTTTCTGGTAAATAAATATCAAATAAATATCAAATATCAAATAGTTTGTACTGCAAACATCATTTTTCCATACTAATTTTATTCTAAGACATAAGTTGTAGTATTTATAAAACCGAACGAATCAAAAGTACGAACCTATAGTAAATTAGGTAAACCTCAGGACAATGCAATAATGTTTCAAAAATAATGTCTAATAAAAGCTTTAATTAATATACGGATAGGGATGCACGATATAGCAAGATTAATCTTGATATTGTATTGTATTGCCTCAATATTCAAGACAATAATCGATATATTTCTATACAGTTTTCGATACAATATCAAGATTGTGGTGACAGTAATGTCATGAATCTTGTCTTGTCTTGAAAATAACTTCACATTTTGTAATTCTAATAACTAATTAAATAAAAACAATTATTTAACTCGCACACAAAGGCGCTTTTATTAACTCAATAAACTTCGGCAATGGCTGATGACAATCTACTAACGAGATGTATGCCACGCTCCCATATACCCTCGAGCCAACTTACTTAGGTACGAGAGGCTACAGGGAGGGGGTGCGCTGCCTAGCGGTAACGCCCGAACTAGGCTCTGGCTGGCAGCACATATATGGCGGGAAAAATCAAATTTCAAATTTGGCATTTACCTATACTTGTGCCAAAATTTTATTGTTATTATATTAAACCTAATGTACTTGTATATTAAATTACGTTCAGTTTACATTATTCTCAAAATTCAGTAAATTTGAAACTTAAAAATTTCTTAAATTTAAGGACATTTTTAACTGTGAATCATTTAAAAAGGTCTGGAACCCAAATACCCTGATCGTGTGAGGTCCTCGGAAAAAAGAGAGCTATACACTGAGAGAATCTCGAGAGCTCTGGCGTACTAGGTATTACGGCTGTATGACCTCTGTAGCGCAACAGTCGCGTCTTTCCAGCGATGCTGCTTCATGAAAGTCACGGGATAACTGCTCTCCTAATTTTTCGCTGCGCTAGTGTAGTTCGGGAAAAAAAGACAACAGACTTGTCGTGGTTTAGGGAACCAGCTTCCCTAAATTTAGTAAAACTGCTGCGCGAAACAACCGTGCGTCTGTTGCAAGTACTAAGTACGACTTCGACCCCGAGGTTCTCTCAGTGTAGAAACGTGCAACTGTGAACGAATCAATTATTTAAAATACTCATAACTAAAATAGTCGGGGGTCGCGAGGTCCACACCGAAAAAGGGAGTTATATAGACGATAAGCGAGTCGATTATTTAAAAAATGCTTAAAACCCAAATCGCAGGGTGACTCAAGATCCACGTAGAAGAGGAAGACACGCAGACGTGTCACTGTAAGCAAGCGATTATTTTAACAATTCATGAACCCAAAGAGCTAGGTGACGGAAGGTCCTTATAAAGTAAGGGAGTTATATATAAAGTAAGGGAGTTATATAGACATGCGACACAATAAGCGAGACGATAACTTAAAAAAAATCTTAATCCCAAATAGCCGGAGATGGCAAGTTTCACGCAAAAAGAAGCAGTTGTGCAGTTACGCAGACTTTTTTAATAATCCACTCTCTTACTGACACATGTCTATGTAACTCCCTTTTGTGTGTGAGCATCGTGGACGCAGGCTATTTGGGCTAAAGATCTTTCTAATAATCGAATCGACTACAGTAGCACGTCAACGTGACTAATTCCTCTTCTACATTAAGTCTTTTTTAAATCGTCAACTATTGTACTATTGTATCTTACTATTCACTTCAGCGTCCCTTCTCCATTTACTGATACCTCGGCACACTCCGCTATTTGGGTTTAAGACTTTTTTTAAATAATCGACTCGTTTATTTTCACACGTCTGCGTAACTCAATATGATCAAGAATTTCAAGACAAGACAATAATACTTTTCATATTGACTGACAATACCAAGACAAGAGATAAATTTTCAAGAATTTACAAGTGCAAGACAATAATTACAGAAATATTGTTTTGTCTTGCTCTCGTGCAGCCCTATTAACACGGAGTTATAAATTTTTAGTAGTGAGTGCCGCCTACATATACAAGAATGCAATAATCACTTAGAGAGGAAACAAAAAACAAAAAGAATACGTCGAAAACCGTTGACTAAAAAGTAAAAAGTGTAGAGAGAAGCGAGATGAAGAAAGGAAGAAAAAGCAAACGAGTGGCTTTTGTTTCGACAATTTTTCTCCCTCGATACGCTGACGCTCGCGGTGCAGAGTACGACGCGCGACTTCTTTTTGCTCTCTCGCCGATGGAGAAATTTCGAGTGGCGCGCGCTTCTTAAAAAAAATGCCAAATTGGAGGGGAAGGATAGGGAGACAAGCACCGCCGAGCGACTTGCGTGTTCGCGCAAAATTAATTAGAGGTCGACTATATAGCGAGCATGTACGCAGAGCAGAGGAAAAAGAAAGCCGCGTGTAAAGGTATCGCTCGCTACCCTCGCGCTCGGCACAAGGTGCACGCGAGATAGGGAAAGAGAGTCACAAGTGGCGTGTCGAATTTTCGGCTGCAGCAGCAACGTTGATAATCGAGAGGGGCTGCAAAAGTGGGCGCGCTTCGATTTTAATGCATTAATGAAAATCTGAATAAAACATCAGGACACGCTAATTACTCGCCGACAGCGAAGGAAGAGAGTGGGAGAGTCAGGAGACGACGGTTGCGGCGGCTCATAATTGAGTTCCCAGGGTCGAAGCGCACGCCCGGTGAATCTCGAGACGTCGCACCACCCCCGCTATATCCTGTATACACATACACGTACACACCTCTCACCTATCGATGTCACTTGCTCATTCGATGACGTCATTGCCATGATTGATACATGTTTTTACTTAAATCGATCAACTACTTCATTTCTGATTTCAATCGTTTCGTAAAAGGAGAAAAGCAGTTGTATAATTTCATTTTTCTAGAATTCTTTATATGGTTATATATTCTTAGAAAATCTATATCTTGTCAGTAGTATAGGTACGTAAGTACAACAAGATGAATGAATCCTTTAAGTTTTCAAATAATTATGTATTTCATATAGATTCTTACAAAAATGATAATTCCTAATCCTACATTTCGTTTTAGCTTTGAAAAATTTGTTAATAACAAAATATTTAATATTATATTGAAAGCATCATTCGATTTTTTTCATACATCAAATAGTTTATACCGTCAAGTAATAGTTCCTTTTTAAAGGATCGCACGGGGTTAAAGTGTTGCTGAAGTTGATGAACAGACCTGACCAACTGGTTTAACTACTTAGAAATTTCGTTATTTCCACCAAGTGAAATAGTTTGGTAAACTAGTTTACGTAAGTTTATATAATGTAGTTCTCTGTTTCGCTTTGCTACGCACGCTTGAAAAAAACGAAAAATTCGATAAAGCGAAGAATACTTTTTTATTGCATAATCAATTTTTTTGTAGAAATTAAATAGAAACTGTGTAAACCACGCGAATTAAGGTTGTATTGGCTATGCGATCCAAGTCACGAATCAACATTACTAAAGATTATCAATAATAAATTATCAAACCATATTTATCACTTTTTGTTTAATATGTTTATATAAAAATACACCAGACAAAGAGTTTAAGCCCTCAAAACCAAAAATCGGACTAAAATTTTTTATGTATTTTCACTTTTAAAAGTCATGTGTCTTAATAGATTTTTTATTTCATTCAAAATACTTTATGCTGCATCATCAAATTTTATTCAATTCTCATTTTTTTCGTCTTATATTGGTCTCAAAAGAATTACGAAAAAATCGCGGAATTCAGAAATATAAAATGATTTTTCTGTTTCAAATAATTAAACATTTTCAAAAGTACAGTAACTTAAAAACTGAGCTCTTTTTTGGAAAACCGAATCGAGACAAATTTGAAAATGCGGCATTATTTTGAATGAAATCAAAAAGACATATGATTTTTGAAAGTCAAAATACTTCAAAAATTTTTGTCCGATTTTCAGTTCTGAGGGCTGAAACTCTTTATTTGGTGTACTTACCTCGATAAAGCTGTCAACTCCAAAATAAATAAAAAAAGCGTTATAGTAACTTATTGATATTTTAAGTAATGGACTAACTTCTGACATGGACGATATAGCCAATACAACCTTAAGTTAATTTTTACCTTACCTAACCTTAAGTTACATAAGATTTTTCAATCGACTTACAGAAGAGTTCATATTCCAGGAAAATCGACGTTTTTTCCGACAAGTTTACCACGTTCGTTGCGGCGCAAAGCCCATCAAAGAGAACAGGCGGAGCTTTAAAATCGCGTTTCTCCGAATAAAACCGTAAAAACCCCTTTGAAAAGTTACACTGCGAGCTTGAAAAATACTGCAGCCTGGAAAACTCCGAGGGATCTCTGCCCTTTCCGTTGTCCCGTCGCGATCTACTTCAGTCGAGAGGGAGTGAAAAAGAGAACGGAATCCTCGACGCACAATCGGCCGCTCGAATAAGATGATCGAAACGAAAAATTTTATCCCACGCAACCGATTGACATTTCTAAACTCTTACGGAAATATTACGTGGTGCACTCGGTAGACAGGCGCACAAAGTTCCACGCTAGCACAAGAAAGAAACGACATACTGGAAATCGATTTTTCGTGTGGATTTTCGAAAAAGGTGCGGCTCATAGGAAAGACGCGAGAAGAGGCAACTCAGGTAACACTCTTGTTATATACTATATTGAAGCAAGGGACATTTGTATCTTATGTCTCCCTTTCAAATTTGGAGAGCACGTAGCGTATAAGCAAATGTAGCATCTAGTGTACCAATTCAAATTACTTGTTCGACCCGCATCAGTCAGGGTAAATGTCACAGTACTCACGCTGCATTGATTAAAATTATCTACGATACGAAAAACCATCAATAATGATAGAGATTGTCCTGCTGACTCATCTGTTTTTCGGGAAATTAAAAGCTCTTGGTTACTCAGACTCAACATGGTGCTGGACTCAATGATTTAACAGATAAGTCACAAGTAGTGCTGAGTTCCATACTTCCATCAGAGAAATGTCTTTGGTCTCATAACTCTCACAAGGTACCATCAATGGTCCTCCCTTTTTCTCGCTGTTAGCCAACCATGCATCATCAGTACTACGCTGCAACCGTCACTATTTTTACGTGATCAACTTAACAATTTACTATCGAGGACCATTCAAATCAGATGTACGGAGCACAATAGTCAAGGTTAACGAAGGTTTATATAATTTAGCAGGCTGGGAAGAATCAAATGCGCCTGAGTAAATTAGTTGGTGTTACGTGAGTCTTCATTCTCTCTTGGACACAGTACTCAACTGAGACTACCAGAAAATCTTACGTCGCTCTTCTTGTTTATTGAGCAATATTGACTGGCGTTGGTCAAAAAACACAAACTTGCGCTTTGCAGTATGGCGTAAGAAAATTTTACCACATCATAATATATTATCAATCTACCACGCTCGCGATACTCTTTTCTGCATCTGTTGCCTATTACATATCCTTTTGAATAAGCGTCCCCGTTGTTTAATAATAAAGAACCTACATTTTCGTGAATGGAAAATTGTTAGCTCAAAGTGGTGCAAGCTCCACTTATCATACTGTATTTAAGACTCGTTTATGATCGACTCATGTTTCTCGACTAATCTCTTTCTAAAGCAGCGAAATTATACATGCGACCTTGTTTTAAGGCAAACATACAGTGAAATATATATCTTCACATGCTTTTAATTGACGTAATGTTACTTTATTGTTTTAATAAACAAAATGCGTTAGCGTTTTCGTTAATGAAATGATGTGACTACGCTCTTGATAATAATTTATGCAGATATTTAATTCGACGCGGGACTATACGCAACTCTCTACGTAACATTTCTTTTTATCTCTTTTTGTTATGTTATGTATTTTCATACATAAGGTATATTTCATATATATTCAAGCTTTACAAAATCAAAAATTACAATGGACGCAGAGCCTAACAAATAATAATACTATATCACTATACTTTAATCATACAGCTGCACACGCACATGCACACACATCACATAAAGAGGGTACACGAGCGTGCAGGTCAGGAGAACGCTCACTAACGAAAAAAGAAGAGGTGACAGCGGAGAGGACAGAGGATCAACAGCTCCAAGAAGACGACGACTATACCGAAGCCCCGGTATGCCTTGAGGATACGGCGAACTCGCGTGGATGCACATGCACAGAAAGAGGGAGAGAGAGAGAGAGAGAGAGAGTGAGTGAGAGAGAGAACTCGCAAGCATAAAGCAACAGCAGCAGTAGCAGTGGCAGCAGCACGAGTTGCCTCAACTCTCGGCTAGAGTTCGCCGCGCGCACATAGGTATACACACACACGCGCGAGTGCCATTGTTAGCGAGTGTATTAGTGCGTATATATATGTGTGCACGCGTGTGCGAGAGACGTACGCTATATACAGGTATATGAGACCGTGGGGCGAAGGAGAGAGGCGGCAGAGAGGCAACGTGCCGCGGGGTGTATATTGGGGCTTGTAAATGGGGAAGGAGCGGCGGGGCGCAGGAGGGGGGAGGGTGGCGGCATGAGAAAGGGTAGGGTGGAGGGAGGAGGGGCGCTGGAACTCTCTCTCTCTCTCTCTCTCCCTCCTGCACACTCGCTCTCTACCTCTAACCGAATCGATCCTACCGCAGTGTAGTGCTATATAGCAGCCCACGTGCATAACGTACGTACACCATGGCATGCCCTCTGTCTCTCTCTCTCTCCCTCAAACTTGCTGCTCTCTCTCTCGCCTCCTCTCTGTTACTTCCACGAGTTCTCTCATTCCGCATCCTATATACTCCACTCCACTCCAATCTCTCGCTCTTCCTCTCTGTCGCTCCGTTATAATAGTTGTTTAATTTATATCTCGTTATAATTTTCGCTCACTGCACATTGTCGCACTCCAATACTGTCTCTACTCTCTTCTCTCTTTTGGAACTCGCTTACTTTTTGCCCCCCCCCCCGGACGAATCGAGACTACCGCTACAAAATTTTCCATGTCCTTGCCCCTCTCCCCACTCACCGCTCTTTCTACGCTTGGCTTGAGCTTTCTATTTTGCTCAGCTGACATCTCGCCACATTGCTTGCGTATATGTATGCATATATACTTTCGCTCGCGTTCTACGGTATATATACTTCCACGTATAGCCGTCGTGAAAACCTGATGCACACATATATAGCCAGCAAAGCACAATTTCCTCCGCCCTGGTGTATCAAGCGCGCGCGCGTGTGTGGGTGAAAGTGCGAGCGTCCGTGTGAGTGTGAGCGGGAGGTATGTAGGTGTACGAGAGAGAGAATGAAGATTTAGCAGAAAAAATGTTGTACAGTATTGATCCCGTCGGACTGGGGAATTTTCCACGGGCAAACATTCTATAATATTTGTTTTACGTGAATGCCGATCGAAATATGAACTGTTTGGAATGAAGCGCATGGTGTCGATAAGTCATTTAAGATTCAAGAGCTTTTGTCGATTGAGCGCTAAATGATTTTTCATTTCTTTCAACTTTTTTTTTAATATTGAGATATATATATAACGATTGCTAATAATTAAGGTAAAAATGAAAATACTGATGTATACAAACATTTTTCTTTACAGATCATGTATTTTTGGAAATTAGTAATATCAATATAAATACCGCCCCGTTGAAACGACAAGTAGATTTGATTGAAAAGTAACCAACTTGTCTCGATATTAAACTATTATCATTGTCAAACCTACTCATTGGTACAAAAGACATGCATGTGTCTCAAAAACTGTTAGATGCATCGTTAACAAAAAATGATGAATATAAAAATTATTTACAGTATTCATTATCTGAGGCCAATGTGCATCTATACGTCGCAAAAGCCTTTTTCTATAAGCCCATTCACTTCATGCTTGACAGGAGCTAAAAAAATAAACACAAACTACAGTCCCAAAAAATATTAGCCTCAAGAGCCCAATGAAGTAAAAACGCGTAACGAGTCTCACTCGTGTGATAATAATCTTCGAGAACCTAAACACTCTCTAAATCATTGCGCAAACCCGAGCTCGAGACTGATTTTTACGGGCCAATCGACGCGTGCTAAAGAAGTTATCGAGCAGCTCGCGCGCGGACGCATTGTAGCAACAATCTGACATGTAAATCACGGCACATATAAATCAATTACCTGCACTGGGAGAGGATAGCCCCTAATGGCCCGGCCCCATCGCACACATGGTCCCCCCGTGGCATATATAAACGGGCGCGAGTACACGCGTGGCGTGAAAGTGTCGTTTGGCGCGGGCGCAAACGCTCTCGAGGAATTAAGCCGCACGCGCGCGCCAGCGCCGTAAACGCCTTTACGATGCTTGTAAAAGTCCGCGGGTGCACCCCCCAGCCGCCCTCCTGCGTACTACCGCGACACCCATTCACGAGAGAAACGGCGGCGGCCGGGGAGCACGTGTCTACCCCGCTCTCGCGACTTCGCCCCCGCGCGCATCTGCCGCACTCCCTTTCTCTTTCCGCGAATGCGTCTGACTCGCTCTATCTATCTCCGCCCAACCCTCCCCACCTCTGCCTTTCATTCAATTCGAATTTGCACTTTACGCCGGTACGGCGTGCGAGTGTGGATGTGTGGCGCCGGCGCGCGCGGAAAGACCGGAGAGAGAGAGAAAGGTAGAGGGATGGATGTACAGGGACATGCGCACGGCGCGGACCGGGTTGCAGGCACGTAATCGCGGCCAGCGACACGAGTTCGTATAAACCCGCGTATGCGGTTGTGTATATAATGTGTGCGTGTGTGTGTATCTGCCTCGTTGTACGGATCTCGCGAGTCTATATGTGGATGCGCGCGGATAATATCCAATGGCGATTAATTGGTGCGCTGTGTGCGGCCGGCGAGCGCTTACCTGTTCCCTGCTCTAGTCCCTCGAGCTAATTCGTAGTGGATTTATGGTCGAATGGTTGTTGGAAAACTTTGCTCGACAAAATCAAGTATTTCTCAAAACTATACTACTACATACATAGCTATATTTCCTTTTTTTAATATAATTGAGTTGATGTTCGAGGCTAAAACGTTGTAATGAGAAAATGTCATAATATAATCCATTACTATTACATGGGAAGCCGCTCATTAATTCTCGAGAAAATGAGCAGTACTAAATAAGAATTTTATTTCGCAACAGGTTTACCTATTTGCATAACGACACGAGATACAAGTATTTATAACTATAGACTCGCCCCTCGTTATATAGGCTACAAAAGCAAAAAGTTCCTCTCATATTATGTCGTCGATTTCATTTAAAACAAGCCATCAAATCTACGGAAAGTATTTTATTCGACATAAATACCTCACCGCCAAACTCTCAGGTCAACGCGGACTCGAATATTGTATGGGAGGCGGCTCCAGCGATAGCGTTGAGAGATAGAGCGAGAGGGGATATGAGGAGGGGGAGCAATACAGGGGTTGGTAAGCGTGGGAAGCTGCGGGTAGAGGAGAGAGGAGAGGAGTTGGACAGCAGCAACATGCGTCTGGCGCCACGGCGCACGGACTTGAATCATACACATTGCTTTTACGTAAGTATATATAAGCAAGAGCGTAAAACGTATTACACTCCAAAATATTTCTGAATATGGGAGGAATAACTTGAAGAATTTACAAGCCGCATAATAAATTTTAGAGAAAAATATGGCAATTCTTCATTTTATATAAAAGTACACTAAGAGAAATTTGTTGGAAGAATTATTCAACCCTCTGTAAAATTTATACTATGTAGCATGGATCGACCACAAACTCGATACTTGGACTTTTTATTAAAGAGAATGGTAATAACTCATATACTTGCATATGTTACACAAGACTGAGACATATTTTGTAAATAATTAAAACATTAATAAATACACAATTATTCAATTGCTGATAAAACTAAGTGATATAAAACGTTTACTATTTAAAGTTAGTTTTTTCAAATTACACTACCATCATCATGTAAAACTTTAAAAAAAACTTACAAAGTAGAAGAAAATTTACTTAACAGTTTTGTAAAATTTATGTTTCTTCATTTTTGCTTCTTCATATATTACTTTTTACAAAACTTTATCAGATTAACCGAACAGAATGGTAACTTTTCTGAAAAATTTTTCCCAGTGTACCGTCAAACATCATGCTTTATATTTAATTATCTATATGTGCAAAACATGTTTGTTTACATCTTAAAAATTTGCTTAACGTTGACTTGCATACGAGTAGCAAACGCTGAACAAATATATGAACAGGTGTGAGACAATACTTCCAATCCGCGAGTCAGCAAACTCCTTTATCAGATCGGCGACATTATACGAGAGAGTTTAGCTGCATTAGACTCTCTTGCGTTATATGACTTGCGGTTCCACGCGCAGATCGGCAAGATAAGACTATCGGTGATTTTTCACCCCGCTAGTAGTTATCCCGGAGATAGAAATTGCGATTATTTAATCGCGGCATATGTAAATTGTGCATCAACACGCAATAGAGAGGAAGGGGGCACTGCAGACGCTCATTATAGCCTGGTTCAATAGACGCCGGAACCATTGCTTTGCGCGCAGAGAGTCGAATAGAGAGGGGAGGGGTGGGGAGAGGGAGATGCGCGTGGCGAGCAGCACATAGGTGAGTAAATACACGTTGCGCCCCGGTGTCTATATGCGTTTGTGGCTATCTGCCTGTGATGCGAACACACCAAGAGCGAGCATATTCGTGTGTGCTGCTCTACGACGCTTAAAGTAGATAGTGGTATCTTGTGCGACGCGTCCAACGTCAACGCGCGCACACGCCCACGCGTCTTGCTGCAACGCATATACGACTCGAAGATAATAAATTTCATGCCTGTGTGAAATTTTTCTCCGAGAACGCGCGAGTGTAAGAGAGTCACGAGATTAAATATTACGTTAGTTCGCGTGATGTTACTTGGGAAATCGCACAGTGCAGCAGGTTTACTACTTATCAAATAAGAGTTCCGTTTCCGAGTTTGCAACTTTCAAACTTACAAAGTTATATTTTTGAAACACAGAGAAAGCTAAAGTAGTTATCGATCAACTTTATGTGTGTGTGCAGTAAGTTTGGAGTAGATATTAAAATTACGTGTACTCTCAGCAGAGTTGAAAGTTTTATTGCGGAAAGTTTATGCCATCGTATTGTAAGCCTACTATTATAACGATGAGGCGCGGAGCACGAAAATCAAACAATGGAGACACTACTGAGATTTATGCGAAACAATTAAATTTTGTGTGCCTATGTATATCTATAACGTATTGTTCCGCGTATGGGTGATCTAAACAAGTGTATACATATAACCCATAGAGATGGACAAACTACGAGTACCAGCATCAATTTCAATGTGGCCTTCTGCATTGCGATTAGATTATTTTAAAGCCCTGCTTTTGGTCTAATTGAAACAACTTTACAATATCGCAATGAAGTTTTTACACGATATCTAATTTTCGAGTTCTAATTTTATGTCTCCTTCTATATGATTTATTTAATTTGACATGATTGATGGTAAAATCAATTTCATGCAGAGTTATCATGGTGGCAAGGCAAGAAATGTTATACAGCTTTCCAGAGCATAAATTCCAATTTGAAATTCATTTTATTGGCTATAAAACTAAAATGGTCCCTAAACCAACGATACTTAAATAATTGTACAAAAAATGCAATACAATGAATCACTACGAATGCAGCCATTTGAAGAAGTCTATTTTAACTGATCAAATTAATTGGGAACAGAGAAAATATAGCGTTAAAGAGAACAAAAAACCTTATTGTCTATGCTCTTATTATTGATAATGAATTTTCCTCTGTCTATAACAGAAAATGATAAGTTATATACTTATGTTCACATCGTATTTCCTCAAATTGTTTTCCACTCAAACGAAACCCAAACACAATAGCCGCACTGCTCGCTCGGGGCGCGAACTGTTGCATACACGAAAATGCACCGTTCTCAGTCGACCTTCCACGCGCACGCGCGCGACATAGACGTAAAAATCAAGTGCGCGCACGCGTGAAAGAGAGATGCGCGTGTATACATATATTACACATCCTACAGACGCGGCACGTGCCGCGCCCGACCTTTTAATATTTCCACGTGTGCGCGGCGGACGAAAATTTCTTCTGTGATCGCCGGCCGGTAAAGGAAAAATGTGCGGAGCTTGTTGCTAATCGGTCGAAAGAGGAGTTTTACACGCGAGCGCGCGCGCTCTTACATGCAGATATACGGTTTAGCGGCAGTCATAAATATGTAAGTAGCTGTTGAGATGGAAATGGAAACGTTTTTAGATCGTATTCTCTCTTGTCTCGGATTTATTTGCGGACGGATCGGACGATTGTCTTAAGGATTACCGAGTGTGTATTCAAGTAGATTGAACGAGCTACAATGCAAATTGTATACTGACAAATATAAAAGTTTCCAACTTTTAGTAGTTTACGTAAAATAAAAAAAAATAAAAATAGGAAGTTATTTTGCTTTTGTATATAGAAGAATTATTATTAGCCGAACAAGTACACAATGCTTTGTCACGTTTTAAAATAAGCTATTAAAAATTGAACCCCCTAACTTTCTACCTACTTTCTCTGAAACTTCTTTGGTAATAAACGTATCTACCAGCGCTGAAACTCAAAATGTACTTTCTGCGAGTTAACAAAATAATAGTATCATATATAACGTAATAACCTTCACGTATACGCTATACACACGACTTTCATTTCCCAATTTTAAAGAAAACATGATTTTCTCGAGGAATGCACTTAAACTCTTAAATTCCAAATTACTTTACTCGTCATTAAATAAACAAATTATATAAGCCTTCAAGCTCGTAAAAATAATGTATTTTAATTCGACGAGACTCACGTATCTTCGAATAGAACGAGACTAAAAGCTCGGCCGATAAAATCTCAACGGGGGGAAAAGAGAAGAGTAAGACACGCAAGGCGATTATTTTTTTCCTCTCCCCTTCCTCCGCTTCTCTCGCAGAAAAATAGCAGAGTTCAATGCGCGCCGGCGAAGCTTTCGTCGCGAGGTCTACGTCCTAAACCTATACGACGGCGCCAGCTCCAACATCCCCGTGCGCGCGAGGCAGGGCATGAAATGAACTTCTGGATAACGGGACCGCGGAGATGAAGCGAGGTCAGCCGACGAAGACGAGGAGGAGGAGGGGGATGGAGGAGAGAAGAAGGAGAAGAGGCACGAGGCGAGAGAAGACGGTAACAAAGAGCGAAAGAGATAGCGCGAGTGCGCGGCGCGCAGCGCACAGACGATGTACACATGCAGCACAGCAAAGTTCGAGTAGAAAGCGAGCGAGAGGCATAAAGAGAGGGAGAGGGACAGTGGGGAGGAGAGAGAGAAAGACGTCGCGTATATCGTTGCGCTTTCTCACGATCTTTCGCTCGGCTCTAGCCGGAGAGCTCGCGCTTATACTCGGATGCCATGAGGCGGTGGCGGCGGTCCACGTATCCACTTGTTCCTCGCCTATAGCCTTACCTAAGGGACTTCTGTCCTCAGCTTCTCCTCCCGTTGACCAAGATCACCTGTTGTCTCTCTTGGGAGATTAAAAAAACGGAGCAAGGGATTTAGAATTGACATATTACCGCGAAATGCATTAACTTGGCACTGTGAGATTTTTCAGCCAATCGGGCACATGGCAGTGTTTATGGTTCCCGTACGGCGAACGGCGCGGATCATCGCTCACGGCGCGCTTATATAGCAGCTCCTTTCTTTTTTTCACGCTTTCTTCTCGTCGCTCGCCATAGCCACGCCACGGATGAACTGCTCTAATCGATTTTTCGTTCTTGCACCGCGTCTACTGCCTTTTTCGCTTTTGCCCCGATTGCAGAGTCTAATTGATGAAGTCGACAGTAAATAAATATAAGGCTTTTTGCGGCAGGAAATGACCCAGTCGAAGAACTTTCGTTTGGCTGAGATTTATTTCACCGTATACAACAGAATCGTTAGTGTATTAGCTGATGATGCCTTTTTTATAAGGATTGTGTAGAGGTGTATATGCTTATGAAAATGAAATGTAAAATGTATTATACTATCTATACCGTTTTAATTAGATGCCCATTTATTTGAAATAAGTGCCCCATATAATATTAGTTATATCTAGTCACCGATGTCACGAATATACTGATAAAAATATATGTATAGATGTTAGTACTATTCCGTTTAGTTGTAGTAGATTCTATGTTTTTAGTAAAGTATGTACTAATATTATGATATTTTGAACTATCTATAATATAGCGACCTCGATAGCTACTACTTATAAAATATTTTCATTTTTTATAATTTTATTTATTTATTAGAATTATCTTAACAAATTATATTTCCAATATTTTATTCAAAGATTCGAGCGATTCTATAGTTTTGACAGCAACATAGGGAGCCTTGAAAATACCGTTAGCAAAGAAATAAAAGGCTTAAATCCAGTAAAAAAAATATAAAGTGTTTCTTCAAAAAATAAATTTTTACGATTTTGTAAAAAAATCATTGATCTTTCTAATAATATGCAGTGTTATGATCTGTTTGACAACTATCTAATTCTATCTTATACAACAATATAAATATAAATATTGTGAGAAAATAATTCGATTTCTTGCTACCAAATACGTAAATGATTTTTTACTTTCTAAATCATAAATTATGTTTAAATTACTTGTTGTTATTTTATAGTTATTTCGTAACAATTTTGTTTACCATAGATGTCTAAGATTTTAATTTCTGTTATTTTATTGAATTTGTTATTGATATTGTTAAAAAGTTAGTGAATACGCCGGCAACTAGTGAGTTGTGATTTGTTAAAGTGCTACGTGTTGAAAAATATATTTCTTTGATACATACGATAACAAATCTTCATCTCATGGTCTTAATGTTCAGCAAAAGTCCAATCCGAGATCCCATTTAAATAATTCTGAAATGCACAGAAAAGTGCATAAATTGTCAAGATTGTTAGAAGTATTGAAGAAAACTAACATAAAACGTGATAGCGACGATTAGCATATCCTAACCAAGAAAGTGCTAGAGTAACAATTAAAGTTACGAAAAATTAAAACAAAATATTACAGATAACGTCAAAATATACATTATTGAAATGAGCTTGCGTGCTCCGTGCGCAGATGGCGCTCTGAAGTTGGCTTTACTGTATCAGCCAATAATAATTTTTTATAACGCTATGAAATTTACTTCAAGTTTCTATTCAATACTAATCGCTATCTTCCCTTTACAATAAGAGGGTAGTTGTAAATTCGAAAAAAAGGTTCTTACAAAAGTTGAATGCAATTAAAAATTTTATAACTTTAACTGCGGCACTTTATTGATTAGTTTGCATTATAAAGTATTTAATATAAAAATATTTTGTTGTTTAAATCAATTTAAAAAATAGTCATTCATATAATTGACATTTATAATGATTTAATTTGTATATTGCTATTAATGTAGTAGTGCAAACTAATTGTAATCTTTTAACGAAAATATTTATACATAAAAAAGTTTTTGTTAATATTATATGATAAGATAAGATAGTGCTTAAGAGTTCTGAAACAATACATACGATTCTTTTTCAGGTATACGTATCAAATTTATAAGTAAAGATATGGCTGCAATATATATTTTTTATACTTTTATGACTTTAATGCTCTTAATTAAACGTATACAATTTTTGGGTCGGATAACCAGTTTGTTGCAAGACATATAACTCAAAACTAAATTTTCCTATTGATGGAATTATTGGAATACACGTCAAATTTCAAACTTGAAAGATTAGAACACATTGAATCTCAAAGCAAGATAAAAGTGAGCTATTGATCGAATATAATAAAACTTTGGAAGTTAACGACTTGCCATATTTTTTTACTAGGCCTTTCACTTTCACAAGTACAAGAATGTTCATTTCAAGAGCACTCTTGGGCAAACCCAGTTGAGTATTATTTCAGTTCATACTGGAAACGAGGTCAATAAGTCCACATTTTTGGTTGGAGAAAACATTTTTAATGTTTTCGTTTCTAAAGCTGTTACTGCGAGTAATAATACTCCAATTATGAGTTCCTAAAACACCAAACATCATCAAATCCTAATGGGGGATGACAGAATTGATTATAAAGTTATATTCTACTTTTTGTTGTTGTACTTTACTTAAAAATCTGTTGTTCTGAGGGACCAAAATAATGCATGGAAATAAAAAATGAATAGTTGAATCAAAGAAAAGTATGAGAATATCTATAGATATATGTAATTCCATAGACTCTGGCATTAGTTCAAAAATAAATTATTGCTTGTATTATATGTTTTTTTAGTATATCTATGTGAATAAATTGAAAAACATTCAACATACAAACTTGCCACTCACCTTTGTTTGCTCAAAGAAGTACAATTTAAAACAAATCTTTAACATGATCATAGAGTATTATTGAAAATCAATAGTTATATTTAGGAACATTATCGGTATACCCTCTTTTTTTTACCGTACAACAAAATAAACGAAAGACGTGAATGCAAAAATCAGAATTGAATAAAAAGAACAACCAAGGCAAGTCGGGCCTGCGATATCAAAGATCGAGTTCGAGCGGCATGCACAGCTACGATGTCCATCGACGGGAGGGACAGGAATAGCGCCGAGACGCCTGACGTCACGACGCCAGCCGCACTACGACTACTACGACAACTATAGGTATAAGTACGATGGCTGCGCCGGCCCGCAGTCGATCCGAACGTCGCGACGTCGCCATAATACACCGGCACTCCTCGGAGATTTTCTCGGCATACCCACATCGATATATACACACCGTCCCGCGTGTACATACATGCCCCCCGCCACCCACAAGAGTTGCACACGCGAGTTTCTACTACAGCACGCACACACACATTCTAGTATATATAACTCACTCGTCATCGCCGTTTGGATTCGAGGCGCGTGACGTCACGATAGCAGCCTGCGCGCACGACCACGTGCACTCTGCATCGCGACTGCGACTCACGCTGCATTATTTTTCTCCTCAAGCTGGCTATTATTAGCCGACCTTTGGAAATGATCCGCGACGAGCTCGATTTTTCAGCGACCGCTGCCGCGTATAACGGCCGAGAGTATAATAGCAGGAAAGGAGGCTCGAGTATACGTATAAACCTAAGATATGTACGTATAATGCGTGTGTGTACCGCTCGGAGACTCGAGCCAAGAGCGATAAGGGCCCGTCGCGGCGAGCTTGACGCGCTCGGCGTGTTTTTCTCTTATCGTGCGGTCCGGCGCGTTGTACTTAACTTCGCCGCACGTAGCGCTCGAGCTTTCGGCCCGTCTATATGTGCTTTATATCGACAGGTCTTAAGTACGCGCGCACGAGTTTGCGATCGCTGTTTTTGTTCGATTGAATTAGAATTTTTGGTTGCTTGCCATGCCGGAGAGTTCACGTGTACAGGGTTGCAGCGGAGGAACATTGGCGGGTTATAATAGGAAGACTTTTAGAATTTATGATTAGAAAGAGTATTGTACGAAGTAGAATGTTATTGCAGATAGGAGACAATTGTCTTTTTCATTTGAGAACTTTTGTACATCCAGATATAGGGCGTGCTAAAATGTTTATTTTGAAAAACATGACTATGTACCTTATTCATGCTATTATATCGTGTACGTGTTGTTTTGTTTGAAAATATTTAAGAAATCATTACTTTTATGTTATACACATAGGAGACACTGATCACATATATACATGAAACATATTTACTCTGTTTCAGTGTACAGTATTGTACTAAACTGTATATATGCTTACGTGTATATAGTAACGCACCAACTTCTCCGAACTATACAACTATAGTGATTTTAACCTTAAAGGCTGCAGCGACCTAGCTTACCTGAACCGTGAATTACATCGGCATACAAATATAGACCCATAAAACTGCGAAATGCAATGTCATAGCCGCAGCGAAGTAGGCCACCTACATTTTTACGCGCGGTATATATATGCAGACACGAGCCTTGCGGCCGCGTATATTAACACAATTAAACGTACAGGTATACAATCATCCCTTCGCGAATTTTCGCGACGCTTCTGAAGAAGCATCGAATAATACGGAAGCGACGAGTATCATAGTGAAAACCAATCGATTTGAAACTTCTGGATTGCTTTTTCCGACGAGTTATATACGCGCGGCTAGGTATATAGTGTACATAGGAACTCGACGATCGCGGCCGGCAGCGCCGCGTATATAACAGAGACCAATCCAAACGGAATCCCAAAATAGGCTAGAGAGTCGAGTGTGTGTGTGTGTTGCGCGAACGAACGCGGCGCGTCGTATCCGCCCAGAAAGTGAACGCGCCCATTATCACGCCCTGCAGCAGCTCTCCCGCGCTTATGATTTTCCTTCCGCGCGCTCAAGAAGGAAAAACACAGACTCGCGCGGTGTAGCAAGTATTTTGGTGCGCCCTTTGGAGACAAAGGAAGAAAGAGAGAGGGAGCATCGAAATCGATCTGCAAACGAGTGGTGTGATAGCAGTAGTAGTATAGGCAGAGTAGTCGGCCGCTTGCGCGCTGCATGACGCAGGCGTTAGGGGAAACTCGCCGCGCGCGAGTCACGAAGCCGCTCTGTGGGAGAGCGAGTGAGCGAGAGAGAGAAGGGTCTGACCTACATTCGAACGACGAGGCTTCGTGCCACGCGCGCTGCACGGACGAGCCGAACCTGCGCCGAAGTCGAGCCTCCCCACGCGCATACTACTACTATACACTACTGCTAGGTACACCACTCGACGCGACGTCATCGTCCTCGAGCTCTCTCTCTTGGCGCGGAATAGGAAAATATCGCCTGTCGCGCGAGGCAAAAACATTGCGCCGGCTATTACGCTGTACCTTTGAAGCGCTCTCTCTCTCTGCGCGTTCCGAGCACGGCGCTCCATTGTCGCACGCGCGCGTGCCACGGCAACTTTGCGCGCTCGCACGCGCCTCTGCGCTCGCCCGGAATTGCTTTGATTGCTTTGTACGTCAAAGATCTCCGGCGATGATTTCGGGAGCTGCGGAGATTGCTTCTCGCTCCTCCTATGTGTGCGCGCTCGGAAATTCCTGCGACCGTATTTTCGAAACTGGATTTAACCAATAACGCCAAATCTCGGCTCTTTTGACGCGAGCTTTATTTTTCAAGGATAACTATGTAAGTGTTTTCAAAGTTCTTGGAACAACATTGTAAAAAACCGTATTTATAAAGGAAAAAGTTTTAATCAATAGAGCAAGGCAACTCTCTCCCTTCGAAAATTCGAAAAGTATTTGTTGAAAAAAGCTCTCAAACTAGATGAGCCATTTCTCTGCGACCCGGCTACAAGTTTTTTTAAGTAAGTATAATGCGTAACTTCGGAGTGAGCAGGCATAATATGTCAAAGAAATAGGACGGACTTTCATTTTATTGCACAATAGCTATTGAAAAATATATGATTTCAGCTCTAAATTAAAAGCAGAGGCCTTATCCTTTTAAGTTAATTAGAAGATAACAGTATCACCCATACCAAGACTTGTTGAAATATTGATGCCTTGCAAAGCTTGCACTTTGCTCGTGGCATAAAAATCCATTTCCCGCTCCATTTTAAAGGCCTACTTTTTCACTTGATATATAATAAAGATTAAGTAGAAATAATTTAGTGTACCAAATCTTTTTCCTATAATATGGATTTAAGTAAGTGTTTAAAAGAAATGATACATAATTCATCTTCGATGGGACCTTGAAAGCTCGCGGAGTCTTTTTGCGGGCGGTAAACAATCGACCGGCACCCAGTCTTCGTCACCCTCGGAATGTCCCATACCCCTTATTTGCTAAGCCAACCGACCTCTGAGATAATCAGCTAGTTATACACTTGAGGGACACGTGTAGAGCAACCCTTCGTAACCAGGTAACAACATTTGTCGCGACTCACTTGACTGAGACGAATATAATAGGTCTGAAGTTTGCATCGTTCAAACGCAACAAAATCATTTTTTACGATTGATTAGAGTTAATAACAATGGAAATTTTATCTAAAAAATCTTTGTTATAAAGTTATTTTGTAACAAAATAGTAAAATGAATTATTTCTTTTTTTATTTCGTTGCTCTCCAACATTGTACTCCAAAATTCAGACTCATCGAATATGCTACTCGACAGTATATGTCAATGTTTATTGTGAGCAACTTTTCGAATAAACGAAAATGTCGAGCAAGTGAGTGCCATTCGAAACTCTAGTTTGGTCATTAATAATAAAGATCACTACCAGATGTAATAGCGAAAATGACGTTCAACCAAATAAATCATAAATTGTTACATAACTTCTTAAGATGCTTCGACTATCCGCTCTTCAATTAGAACAACCCATATAACCCTACGAAGACTCATGCCTCAACCCATAACGGAAACAATATAATAAAGTGTATAAAGGCGTCCTATTGAAACACTACCAGTATTGTTCCCACGCAATGCGGACTCTAAAAATTATATACATTCTCGTTCACCACGGCACAGTGTTTACTCCATTCCAAGCCCGGATCATCAAGTTCGTTTCCATCGCGTCCCTTACTCCCCGAGCTAGAGCGTAAAAGAGCGTGTTAGCATTCACACGCCTAATGCGTGCGGAGCATCCGCGAGCGAAAGAGAGAAGGAAAGCGTTCGAGAGGCGAGGCTGCGGAGCAACGGAGAAGGCATACAAAACGAGGAGTCGCGAGCGGCGGTAAGGCGCATAGCAGCTGTTTTTTGTCGGATGTGAAAGTGCGCCGGGCACTCGCTCGCTCGGGGCGAGTGCAGCGCTCGCCACGCGCGCGCGAGCGCCCGGAGTTGTGGCCGAGCTGAGAGCGAGCGAGCCTAACCCGAGACTTAGTAGAGGAGGTAGGGCTAGGATAAGAGTAAGGTGGATGCAAGTAGAACGAGCGGCGGCGGCGCGCGTCGCATTGCAAAATCCTCGCGCGTGCTTCTCTCTTTCTTCTTCTGCGCCTTTCTCTCTCTATCTCTCTTCTACCCCCTCTCTTGCCGGCAACAAACTATACCCTACGTGCGGCACAGCGCGTGTACCTAGCAGTGCAGGACTCTTTACTCCTCGGACAGCTGAAATTTCGCAACGATCATTGTTAGGCGGAAAAGGCGCGCACGCTCGCTGTGTCGAAACCTCGTCAATTTTCGAGGGGGAGGGCGTATCCCTCCCTCCTCTCACTTCGGCGGGGAAAACGCGCGTGGAGCCGCACGGCGAGGAAGAAGCGGAATAAAGATTGCCGACGCTGAGATTATAGATTATTTCCGGGGGAGAAAAGAGCACGTGCAAGATACACTCCCACTTTTGCCAAGATATATAATGTTAGCCGCGTCGTTGAGTGCATGGCTTGGATTTCTGACTGTATATGCACACACACACACATTTTCTCATGGAGAACAGTTTTTCATTTCCGACATTATCTGTGCTCCCAGCATGCGGTTTAGAGGTCTAATCAAGGTCTGTGAAAGTTGCTGTTTTCAATGGTTTCGCCGTTCGATCGATAATGGTTGAATAATTAGCAAATCAAACTACGTATTAGAGATTTTATTAGGAAAATGAAAGTTAAAAAAATTTTATCAACAAGTAGAAAGATTTCCGGGCAAGAATATTGCACTCACATATTACAGGAAATTGGATGTGGGTCACTGTTTTGGTAACTTACCTGTAACAAAAATAAAACATGAAATTATAAATAAATTATTCGACAGAGTATATATAATATTGTTTGAAATAAAATTTTAAATATTCTATTATTTTCTAACAGGTTGACTCACTAATATTATAATTAAAGAATATGCATAAGATATAAATGTAGAATGAAATATTGAACGAATTTTTTATTGCAAAATTTAATGATATCACCTGTTGATTATAACCTTAACTACTAATAATTAAGTAAATTACATTAACCAATGCTCATTGAACGCCAATCATTATTAATATCCTTAAAATACAAAAATGTTAAAGTTAAAAGATGGATAATCATTCGGTAAAATCTACTGTATTGTTTCATTTGTTAAAAATGTATTAGCAGCCACGAGTTTTTGTTCTACCGTTTTCTCGAGACGTCCATAATAATAGTATCTTGTAAGTTGTAATTTTTCGCAAAAAAAAAGCTGCTCTCTCAGAACACCTATTATTATTTAATCTTACGAGCGGTGAAACAAAAACTACGACACGTGGGTACTACGATAGGAAGGACTGACGAAATTTACGTGTATTTTGACGGCTTAGAATTAAACGTGCGAAATACAAAAAACATGCAAATACTTCTTGAGTTTGCGTAACGTAAATCTTTTACATGCGCATGCAAATTTTCACGTAGTTTGCCAACGTAGGTACGAGGGAGCTCGCACTTCTATGAGATGAACAATTTTTTAGGGGATCGTCCACTTGGTTATAAAAACTGTAAGAGGAAAATTATCACAGCTAATTCGTTTATCAAGATTTCTTATCCTTTCAAGGTTAATATGCATGATTTAATCGCTTAATTTCGCGTGATGTATCTTGTAATATAACCTAAAACTTTCATTATTATTTGACTTAATCTAACTTTCGTGTATTTCTATTTGTATAAAAATATATTGCTATGGTGCACATTTTTTTTAGAGAAATATTTTCGTTGGTATTGTTTACAAGCATTGACCAAAAAAAGTAATCTTGTTCATACTATAACAATTGTGTAAATTATGGTTTAAAACAAAAAACCAGGTGTGACCACTACAATACATAGCTGAAAATCGTTTTCAATCAGAAAATCCCACTTGAGGAGATTCGAGCTCGAGTGAGTCTGTCGCGGTTTCATATGTATAATATGTGCTGCTGCCAATACACATACAGAGAGAGAGAGAGAGAGAGAGAGAGAGAGAGCGTGCAGAGAGAGAG
>UXGD01002928.1:0-22953 GCA_900474315.1 Torymus auratus | reverse complement strand
TGACAGCCAAATCAAGATTATTTACTCTTGGAGCAAAAGGATTCCATTTGCCTCAAATGGACCTTTCTGTGCGTGTAATTATTTAGCTGACGGCCGTGTACCATCCCCGCGTTTTATAGGGGAACGAGTTGCTCGAATTTCGGAGCGACGAATCCCTCAAACGCCAAAGGCACTGCAGGTCGATGGAACAGCTCACTCTCTTTTTCTCTCATTTTTTTTAAGTGTATACGGAAAATCCGTACCAATCGGGAATCGAATCCTCATACCCATAAACTGCATTCATTTGCACGTTGTATATATATACCGTCATACAAGGACGGCCCTATTTAACTATTTCATTGGGGAACACGATCACGTTTGTGGCTGCTTTCTATTTGAAATGGGTGGGCGGTAGCTGGGCACACGTGGACAACCCTATAGCTTTCGCAGTACCGAATTGGGAATGGCGGAGATAATTTATTTAACTGACTAAAATACAGGTGGTTTAATGGTAAGTGAGATGATGCCTAGGGAAAAGTAAAGCAAAATGATAAACCTTATTTATATTTTAAGTTTGTCGAAATATATAAATAATAAATGAAAATTCATTGATCCAAGAAAGTTTGGGTAAAGTAAAAAAAAAAAGAAAAGGTTTAATCTGACATTTTGTAATGAAATTGAAAATAAATTCAGTTTAAATTATATTTTTCGTATTAAATATATTTTTAGACTCTTCGCGTTTGCATTATAGGATTAACCCGTATCAATATTTTATACGGGCCGCATGAAACAGAAATCTTTTATTCGGCTACAATATACTATATTATTAACCTTATAATTATCTTATAAGGTACCTCTGGGTAATTCGGTCACACACACACATTTACTCAACTTCGTTTTTTTAGAAAATCTAAAAAAGTGTTGAAAAAAAAACAAAAGAAATCAGTATAAAGTACCGAAATTTAAACCGTATTTCCATCAGCGAAGAACAACATGCAATTATACTTTGAAAATTCGGCGAACCTCCATTCGCGTAATCCACGCCGTAACCTCTCGACACACGCGTCTCACCTCACCGTATCCGCTATATATATATAATCCTCATCCCCGCGCGCTTACAAGATATACATATTATACATGTATGCCCCGCCGTAGCACCGCACGCGTCTTGCACGCAATATAATAATCCCATACACAGCGAGCCCGATAACTTGTAAAACAATATCTATATGCCTATACTATGCACACAACCGCGTGCCGGTAAACGCTCGCAGGTGCGTTATTGCCATAGTTCTCTCTCTCTCCCTCGTCGACGTATAATGCCGACTATTATCGCGCGCGCGCGCTTGCGCCGAGGACGGAATATATCCGCCGCAAGTCGCAACCGCCAAGCACCCGAAACTTGTACTCGGGTTATCGCGCCACTCGTGGAAGATCGACCCAAAGCAGCGAGTATATACCTACGCTCGTAAGCGCGCACGTGTGTGTGTGTGTGCTCAGGAGGAACTTGCTCGCTCTCTCTCTCTCTCTCCTCTTGGGAGAATTCGCGTTCGCGCATTTGCCTAACCGCGTTAGCGAAACCCGATCCAAATATCCCGGTTTGCCGTATATACGCTGTGTGTGTGTGTGTATAGAGACGGCAAAGCCGTCGGTGTTACAAACTGCTTGATGGTTCTTAAGCCGATGCGGTCGCGCTCTTCTTCGCTCTCTCACACACACACACACATGCGCGCGGTCGAGGGAATTACCCGGAAAGTCCTTTCCCGCGTGGTTACGCGCGCGAGCGCAAATACGTGCGCTAAGGAGTTACCGGATATGTGCGTGTGTGTACGTGGTGGAGGAGGAAAAAAATCAGTTGTAAGCAAGGGCCGAGCATCAGGTGGGAGCTCAATTTCTACCAAGTTGTATGTTGATTTAGTTCGCGTACAATGTGTAACTTAATTTTCAAACTACTATAGGATTGGTGTTCATTTGTTGTAAAAGGGGTTTTACTAACTTCAAAGTAGTTTTATTGCACTACCCTACAATTTTGTAACTATATGTATTTAATCAAGTAATGAACTTTCTTTTTTTTTATTTTGGAAAATTTATGATTCTTATTGTTATTTCTACAAGTAATTATTATTAAAAAATGCATATTATAAAATTAAAACTTACAGAAGTAAAAACATTTTCACCTTTGTAAATATAATTTTATTCTGTCAAATAAAGCTGATTGTCTATATTGTTTTTTATTTCCATTTTAATGAAAAAGTCACATTTCAGTTTCAGAATCAAAGGAAATTACTCTTTACCATATAAATTACAACAGAGCACTTTTTTCATGAAACAATAAATTGTCGATTACATAAAGTCAAAATATAACTTATAAATGGAAGAAATAACATTTTAATGCATTTCCTCTATTCTTTCAGATGAGTGGAAAACGCACGAGGAGTTTTAAATGTGCGGTACATCATCGAGATCGGGAAGTTTGTTCGGAGAACGACTTCCATCTTCTAATCCACGAGCCACCGCTTTTCAAAAGGTGAGATTTTATACCTTATCTTATATTATTCCTTTCAAGCTCTTCGTATCTCATCAGAATAAATATAATATACGAAATCTTATATTATAAAAAATCTAGTATCGTCCAAAAATCATTTGGATTTAACTCTTTTAATTATTTATTTTCCATTTCCGAAGATAATCCTAACCTGGCCGAATACTACATTCGCGTGCGCATTCAATAATCCTATAACTATAAAAAAATGTAACCCGCTACGTCGTAGGATTACCTTAAAACCTTCTCTATATCTACCAAGTGAATATCTATAATAATTTATTATATAACAATAGTAAATATCTATACTACTGTTACGCAACCTCGTTTATGGGAATAATCACTGTCGATGCACATACTCTTTCTTTCTATATATATATACCTCTCTTGCGTAGAGAGATCCTTGGGACAATCTGCCGGTAGTACATTTCTAATCTGAAATAAAATCGTCGGCAGTTCGATGCTATCCGGGCAATATCCCCTTCCGATAATCCTCGTCGAGAAAGCGAGCCTCGGGATTACATTTCTAATTTTCCTCCCGCGCGTGCGCTATATTCCCTTGATTGGTAGTATCATTGGAACGAGGATGGAGAAGTCGGCTATATATACGTATCACGAGTTGGATTTCAATCGGGGTGATAACGCGCGAAGATTTTCCGCCTCCAGACAGACATATGTATAGAATTTTATTCGCCCCACACTGCAGTACATTTTCCATGCGTCACTTTACTTTCAGTACTATATAATTCGAAAATTGAATCTCAGAAAAGAGCAATTTAATAAAGATCATAATGATTCGGATATATAACTATGATTGTAATTGTGATAAATAATGAATGAAGTAGTGGATGTTTTTGCTTTTAATTTGAGGACCTTGAACCCATGAGTATTTCGTCGAGCCAACGGTATCCAGAGACCTTTTGTTACAAGATTATCTGATTCGACGATGCTTACTTGCAGCTAAATATAGAACAGCAGTTCTCTAATTATCGGGTGGGTTATTTCGCAAGCGAATTGCGAGAAGAGAAAAGAAACATAGTCGAATCTTTTCGGAAAATCTAAGATCCTATCCAGTCGTATATAAGATGTTCACGTGTGTACACAATAACGGTGATTCAGTGAATTTGCAACGAAAGCGCGGTTACATTTTTATATTCTCGCGTGACTTTGTACAACTGCGTCGCATACCATTTTTTTATCTTTCTTTTATCTTCAACTTCAATTAGATTTATGTAATTTTAACATGCATACGACGAAGCAACGATTACTAATTGCACACACAATTAGTAATATTATATTTTATAATTATAGCGTTATCAATGATCGGAAATAAGCTATTGGAAACCATAAATATACGTGACTCTATATAAAGAGACAAAATATGGGTTGACAAATCTCAGACAAGTTGAAATGACATTAACTGACATTTCGGAAATAACTGGAAACGAAATTTTAATCAATGAATTTGACATACTGACTTTAATACCGACGGTATGCGACCAGTCTAGACAAAAAATCATTACTTATCTCTAAAATCTATATAACTATAAACCGACTATTCTAGCTCGTACAAATCCTCCGACGAACGTACTCGCAGGTCTATATTTAACGAGATCTCCATCTACACTTCAAAACAGAAGGAACAATGACTTGGCAACCCGCTCACACTCCGACTTCCGTGTGATACCCGCGCGAGTCTTGCGATATATTCCCGCAGGTTCACCCTCGTCGACGCTCACTTTTCGCGAGAATCAAAAACCGACGCTCGATGATATTGCGCGAATTAAACATCTACTTCCCGATCCTCCTCTCTATATACCACGCGCAATCCTCGCCTCCTGGATATGTAGCTAATGCCATCATACGTGTAATAACTTGTATATGCGCGCGATGCACATATATAAAAACGTAAATACTCTACAGCGCGTCGAATGGAGTGTGAGCAAGAGAAAATAAATGAAAAATGCGAATAGCAGAAAACTCGTTCTTCGGCAGTGTCGCGCGCTAGCGGCCGCAGTGTTTTACGAGCGAGGCGCCTTGTCTGTGTATAGGCGCGCGCAGTTATCGCGGCAACTGGTCGAAGAATGCAAAATCGAGATAATCGCGCGAGGGAAAACGTGTTTTTCCCGCGAAAAGAGACCGCGCGAGCTCGTTTGCTTCCTTTTTCAGTTGGGCTGTTTTATGGCTGCAAAGGCGGCCGCACAATCGAACTTTATGACCTGTTTCATGCTGTTAGCCAAGTGTTTTGATGTGTATGTGTGCGTGCAGGGTATCGTAAAATGTCGCCGATGATTGTATAATTAGGAGGATAAAATGTGATTCGGTCTAAATTTAATTCGGTCAATTTTTTAATTGACGGTTTGTATTATCAATCATTTTTTAATTTTAATATACAACACGGTAAAATATTGCTTCTATAATTATTACTAAAATTTATTGTAGCTTGCAATTTTTTTTTTTTTAACTTTTATAATCATATTTTTTCTATGCGTGAAATCTAAAATTTTTGTAATTTATATCATATAATCATTTATGTATATATGTTACTAGCCTGCTATCGACAAGTAATAAATTTACAAAAGCATTACATTTTTCAGCTATAGTTTATGAGCTCTTTCGCAATACGGTATAACAGAATAATTCATTACCATGATATTTATTATCTAATAACTTTATTTCATAATTAGTATTTCTTTTAATAAACATAATTAGCGAACAAAATTACACCGCGGCACTTTTTATTTGCATTATTCATGCACGTGAAAATTTCAACTTCGTCATCAAGGACCAACTTCACCTTGTAACATTGTACTTCGTTATAATTACAACGACAAAAAAAAGCGTGTAATAAAATTCTTTCCCTCGCCTTTCAAAACAATGTAATTCCTATACGTAGATAAAAATCAAGCACGGCGCGCGGAACATTATACGAAAGATTATGCGGCGCTTTCTTTTGTTTAACGAAGAAGAAGAAAAAAAAGAACCCGTACCCACTAAAACGAATATCGCGTACTTCTCCTTCAAACATTTGCCCGCTCGCGCGCAGTGCGGTCGCTCTCTCGTACAACCCGCGCTTCTGCACACCTATTATATAGACGCTGCGCGAATTCGTCCCTCCCTATAACGCGCAGGGGTGTAGTAGCACTCGCGCGCGAGCGAGAGAGAAAGGGAAAAACCTCTCCTTAATGGCACGCTTCAATTTCATAAATAATTCATCCCGTCCCCCCAAGATTCCAGCTCTCTCACTCTCGTCGAGCTTTTTCTCGCGCTCCACTCTCTTTTTTTCCGCGGGTCCCTCAAAATTCCTGAGCACACAAGATAAGAGAGAAAGAAGGGAAAGAGGGGGAAGGGAACCACCTGCGCCGCGCTCTCGACTTTGCAAATAAAATATCGTCTCTCTCTCTCTCGTCAAGCCCTCGCGCGCGGTCGAGAAGAGAGAAAGTGGAGTGGAGAGGAGGGTGATGGCAGAGAAGAGCTTCAGCGCGGCAAGTGCGAAAATATGACGATGCGGTATGCCGAGCAGGTACGCGCGACGACGGCGGGGGTTACACCAGAGACGCCGGCACCGTGTCGTGATGGTATATATAGAAGCACGCGCCGTGATGCTGCTGGCTCCCTCAATTGCGCGAGGGACAATTTTTTTTCACGGCAAATTTTTTATTTTCTTTCTCGTTGATGTAGTCTCTCCCTCCCACTTCGTCGCTTTTGCATTTGTTGCTTTTATACGGTTTCCGCAAAGGCGCGCCCGCTTTCGTATCTGTAGAGTCATAAATTTCATCGCGGGGTCAGAAGGGTGTCTTATTAGCGCGGGTAAAGTGTTATTAGAAATGAATTTTTCTGCAGAGTAAGTAAATGGTAACGACGTACGTGAGTTTAATTGATATAAAAACGTGCGCTTTGGGAGGCTGGAATAATACTTCATACCAACGATTCAAAATGAATGTGTACTATCGGTATGTGTTATGTTATATATTATCAACATGCATACTTTGTATGCAGTAATGTATTTTTTACCATTTCATATACATCATACGAGCACGGTTTAGAAATATAAAAAATTTCGGATTCCAGCGGTGCAGCTGCAAAAAATTCAAAATTCCTCGCCGTTCTCAAGCACACAACCTTGTGCACCCGAACTCACCGCTCTAACGTAACATCCGACTATATAATACACGACGAGTACACCTCACATACACACGCGACGCTCTACTTATTTATACGTATATATACTTTCGACGGTGAGGCGACTTTCGGCGCGTGTGTGTTGCGCTCGCGTCTATTTCTCTCTGATGCACACGATGCGGCACTCGTCGCTCGTGCCGCAGTGCCTCCCGCCGCATAAATAAGGCGCGCACTATATAGCGCAGGTGGCAAACTCTCCTGCATGTATGTGCGACGCGCGTTTGCATCTCGTTAGTCAATCGCTCGAGCGCGAGCGACATTTTTCCAAACTTACTGCGACCGCAGACTTCGTCTTCTCACGTGTATCTCTTTTCACGTCACGCCGTGTAGATATAATATTTATATTCTCTCTGAATGTAAAAAATAGTGCGGAAAAGTCATTATTTCAGAGTGAAAATTTATCCATTGCCGAAATAGTGGGCATATATACACTGCTAAAATGCAGTGATTATTACCCACTATTTCGGTAGTGAAGCAATTTTCACTCTGTAATAGCGACTTTTCTACTATTTTATATCCGTATTATGCTCTTACATTTTACGTGCGGCATGATAGTGCATAGGATGGCCTTACGGATGATGATGGCGTGCATGATTCGAAAATGTTCTCATCGTGATTTTCGCGGAGAAAGAGCATTTGATTAATAGCAATTATATGTGTAATGGTAATAGCCGTCTATTGTAAATATAAATGATTTACGAAAATTCAAAAAACATTGTGTTATATTTGTATAGCATTTGTATAGTACTCGACAAAATAGATAAAAACATAGGAAAAATATACAATAAAAAATATTAAATTTTTTAAATGTCAACTACTAATATATTCAGTCGAAGTTTTAACCTATTTTGTATTATCAAAAAAAAAACTTAGAAAACAAAATAATACTGACATATAGTAAGTCAAAAACAAATGAGAAGTGACAAGTTCTAAATGAATTGGGAAGTGAGATCCCCGTTGGAAACGGTTTTACAATACTTTTCGTTTATATGGTTAAAAATCTCGTTTCCGGAATGTGATTGTATCCCGGTGAATTGAATTTCCGTTCAATTAAAACTAATAGCACTTTTTCAATAAAAGGTTAAAAAAAAAAGAAAATTTCATTGTATTAGTAAGGTTCGCTTGAATATAAAACAATAATAGTGTCATTCGATAACCGTAAATTTCAATCAATCATAAAATTCTGTTTATCAATTTAATACGCGTTTAAAGCAAATATCTATAAAATAAATGTAATCGCCTGATGTATCTTCAGATTTCATAATCGTTTGTAAATACAACAGTTAAGCACGGTAAATTGCTTTCAAACGACGCGTAGCAGGTACATACCCGCAACTTGGCCAATTTCTACCTGCACAGTTTACGATCCTCACGCCACGACACCATCCCGCATCCTCTCTTCTCCCAATTGATTCCGCTCTCAAATAATACAACGAGTAGACGCCTAATCAAGCCATAAACTGCCGCCAGAAATACCAGAGAGACCTGCAGCGTAGCACACGAGTGATTTATAGCAGAGCATAATATAAGTATACGCGTGGCAAACAGCAATGATCGCGTTCGCACGGCAGCCGTAAACCCCGCGCTGTCTCGCTCGCAACTTTCCACTCCGTGATGGCAATTCGTCCCGAAGTCATAAATATAATAAACAAATAGTTATATATAATATAGAGCTCCCGTACGTGATCGGACAATGGTCGAACCCGTCGCCGAATTTCCCCGATATAGACCCCATGCTTTTCCGTTCAAAAAAAAAGAAGTAAAAAGAATTGCGCGAAAAAGACGTGCTGTCGTACAAAAGGAGAGAGCTCGCCCACGTAGCGAGAGGAAGCGTTGCACCTGGGCCGCGCGCACCGGACGCGTATATACAGCCAGGCTCGCACACGTATATATATACGGGCCCTATCTCCTCTCTCTCTCTCTCGAGCTCGAGGTATCGTGTATATATATAGATACATGGATACACGCACAGTGCGTGCATGCAGAGGGATCCCCTCTTATAGACGGCTCGTGCGCAGGTACGAACAGGAGTTCGTTTCCGGATGCGATTTCATGGAATCGAGCGGCTGGTGATGGGTGAATCACGACTGCGTGATGTTGTGCGGCAGCTAGATTTTCAAATTACCTGCGATGGCCCCCCTCCGCAATTGCTGTATTTGCGGGCTCGAGGATGACAGCTGTACATATCTCTCTGGCGAATATATTTTTAGGCTGGTATAATGGCCATAAAGCGATTATCATTTTGGAGTCTGTGTAATGACCTATATAGCCGTGTGTAATAGGTATGAGAAATTTTAGTGTGGGTTAGTAACTTCAGCGGGAACTGATTTGATTTCACGTTTTGATAATTATTTTTTATATTTTGCTTATGTAAGATTGTAACACTGTAGTATAATTAGGTATTTGTGAATTAACGCGGTATGAGTATAAAAATGAATACATATTTTGAAATAATGTTATTTTTAATAAACTTCGATGCATATTAAGTATATCAAATAAATAGCGAAATATTAGTTTTTTAATTTGTTGAATTTTCGGTAAAATTTTAATAAAATTTAATGAATACGGGAAATAGGTATGAAAGTGGATATGTGATATTAGTTGTAGGGAATAATATTAAAATATTTTGAATATTTGGTAGAATTCACTTTATTAATTGAGCATCACTAATGAGATGTGAAAATAACTTTACAAACATTTTTACAAAAATGATATTTCGGAGAAGATTTACAAAATTGTTATGAACAAACCACTCTAGTTGTGAAAAGACAGCATTTTTATAAATAACTTTTTTGAGATGTCAATTGCTAAGATTTCATACTTTATTGGTACTCAAACACACAACGCGATTAAAATTTTTCAATCTGACTTATTTAAATAAAAATAGCATTATTAATTTTATTTATTAATCATAAATGTTCTGAACCATATGTCAAAATATAAACTTATGCAAAATACCGTAAATCGTTGTATATCGAAATCAATTTTTTTTTTCTAACACCTTTCCCCAATATTAAAATAATGTAAAGCAATTTAAATGAATTTTATATAGATTGAGCCTGATTATTATGTTCAAGTAAAAGTCGACTTTTCCAAGATATCACTGCCAAGCCTCGAAATAGACAAATTCTTAATTATCTTTCCAAAAACGAAATTAACTTTGCAAATTTTATGAAACTAGACATCAATAAAAATGCTGTTTTTCAACTACCGTAGACTCACACAAATACACCATAAGGAACGTAAAAAAAAAATAGTTACTGTGTCTTGTACTCTTTCCCGTATTTCGAACAATTCGAAATCGTCAGAGAACATTGAAAACGAATTTTTCCGACTTCGTATAGGTACTACTACTACAATTCAACAACGAATTAACGCACAAAACACAGTAACCACTTATATACACTGTCGTCACAAAAAGAAGAAAAAAAACACTTATAAATAACTCTCGCGCACAGTTTTTAGTTAAAACAAAGTATAAATCACGGGTCTCTCTTCGTTCCTCCTCGATATCTCCGGCGCAGTCGTCAGCTGTGACATCAGCAGCAGCAGCAGCAGCAGAGGAGCGCTCATCGCCGCGACCAGCAGCGAAATGCGCGAGCGCGCGACTGGCAGGCTGCTCCGCTGGCGCTCTCCCCTACACTGAGCTGCGGCTACGGCGGCTGCGGCGGCGGCTGCGCTCCCGCGGCCATTGGTCCCGCGGCGCCCCCCACGCGGCCTTGCCCCTGGCGGGCGCCAATCGCGGCGGGCCGCAACCTGTCCCCCACCACGCGGCTGTACACCCACGCCTCTCTCTCTCTCTTGCTCTCGGCGGCGGCGGCGGCGGCGGCAAGTCCGTCAGTAAGCTCGGGGCTACGCGAGAGCCCGCGCCGCGCGCCAGCCGACTGCGCCGCACACCAGTCGTGACTGTCCGCATATGTGTGTGTGCGCGCGTGTGTGCGCGTCTCAGTTATAGCAGACAGCACCTATCATTCAGCTAAACGATATATAATAATATTATTACGATGACGGGTATACAGTACAGTGACAGTTGTTGTTGTTGTTGGCCCTTGTGGTCGCCACACCAGTGAAATTGAAAGTTCAATCGCGGCTTTCTTATCTCTAACATCTCGTCTCTACTCTAAGGCCCCGTCATTAACCCCTTCTTTTCGCTGGCCGTGCGATTGGCAATCGCGCGACTAGTCGCCCGAATGAAGAAGAAATCGCTGATAATGTGCGTGACGACGCCGCTGAGCGCGAGCAACATGCTCAAGAAGAAGGAGGCGAACGCCAGCGGCAGGACCGTCACCACGAGCGCCCAGCTGCACTCCGCCGGAGGGAATCACGGCGATCCCACCAGGCCTCAGCACACCTCGATCATGTAAATATTATCCCCCTGCCCCTCCTCATATATACGTATACTCTATTACATTGCTACGTCTATATCACGTGTTTAGCGCTGCTCTCTTGTCCCCCCGCGCGACCTGTATGCTTTTGTTTTCATTCTCGCCTCTCTCTCTCTCTCGTACTTGTATACTTTATTCACTCGGCGCACGAGTCTTTCCGTAAAGCGCTGCAGACACGAGCTTCCCCTTTAACCTTTGACGCTTTATAGCTCAGCCCGCAGTTTACACACTCTCACCTTTGTCATCAAACATTTCCTAAATATACATAAGTACATACGCGAACCTTATTCGCGTCGACAGACTTTCAGTGAATATAAGTATAATACGGCGTAAACGAAAAAACGTATATCTCACTTAGCGTAATTAGAACTATTAGTCGAGTCCTCTGGGGGCTCGCTGTTTGTTTTTGGTTATATATATAAAACGTCTCGTCTCGATTAAGCATGAGAGCGGCTATATGCGTGCGCCGGCAGTGGCAACACACACACCGGCGCCACGTGCCGCGCTCCAAGCGCCACGCGACTCGCGCGCGCTACTCCCGATGTGCTTTTTCTTCGTGTTGCTTTATGCGCTTGCTGCTGCTTTTTTACTCGTTCGCTTGCCTATATAACGTGTGTGTGTGTATTATAAGCGGCCGCATGCAGTTGCGCGTGAAGTTATTAGTCGGGACGGTTTGAGTGTTCGGAGAAGGCGCTGCTTTGAAGATGTGCACTTTTTTGAGAGAGAGGGAATTGCTGACGAGGGAGACGTAATGTTTTGCGCTTTATTGACTGTAACGTACGATGTCGCGGAAAGAGATGTGCGCGTTTTTGCAGCTGCCACAGTTTTTTCGCGTTAATTTAGTCGTATGAGGTATGGTAATGGGTAACTGGGCTGTCTTTCAACAGTAGGAAATACCCTTCGCGATTGGATTGTTGTTCGTAAATATTTGGAGTATCGTAACACAGTTTCAAGTTTAGACTAATGATTTTTTTTATGTATAATGGAATTTTTTAGTAGTGTCAGTGTTAGGTGTCTTGAATATTTTTTCGTGTGTAGTGTAACCGATTGTTTCATTGTAGAGAGAAGTATATGAAGTATATAAGTGAATAAGTGTTTCAGTTATTGTATGCATTTTATACGAAACGTTTATGTGTTGTGCATTTTTTATTAATCCTTTAATTGCTTGGAATAAATGAAAAAGGATGGTGAATATGGTATTTTGTTTCAAAGAGAACTGTTGAATCAGTATTTCAGCCAGTTCAAAAGCATTCCTCAAAAATCGTTTGTCGGATGAATTCAAACGCTTTTGAACGATGAGATATATATATATATATATGTATGCGAAATGTGAAAACTAGAAGAATTTCTCTTATTCAGTTCAGCGCGAGAATAGATCACGTTAATGAAATTTGTTTATAATCGTTTGTTCACATGTTGTAAAGTAAAAATGATAATTTGGTATTATTGCCAAATGAAAAGATAATATAAATCTTTTTCGTTTTTCATCCAATTTAAAATTGGAAGGACTCATTGTTTCTTGTGCAATTTCTCGTGCCGTTATAACGATATGAAAATTGAAAAACTTTTAAAACCTGTAAATAATCATCCATTTGTTTATAAAAACTATGCACGAACCTATAAACAATTGAATATATCCTTACAGGTTTTAAAAATTTTTCAATTTTCCTACCATTAAAAATGTTAATATTGCTTATATCTACTTTTGCAATCTTAAAAATTCGTTGTAATAACAAACTCTATTAACGTGAGCAATTCACACGGCGAAGCCACCTTGAGTAAAAGATAAATAAATGAAGACAAAAACTTTCTCCGCTTCAAAATGACAGGCGAGATAATACCCACTTAACTGGCGGTTTTTCAATCGCTATCAAGTCATACAAGCCCGTCGCACGCGAATGTGCGGCCTATACATACATATACATCGTCGATATCCCGCGTCGGCGCGCTTTCATTCGTTCGAACGCCACCGAAAACCGCTTCACGCCCAATAAATTAACGCACCGCTGCGCGCGTGCGGCGTCCGAATATAATCAACGGGAGGCGAAATTTCACGGCTCGGCAATTAAAAGTGCAGGCTCGAAAAAGAGACGCGTGAAATGCGATAGAGGCTCGAAGAGAGAAAGGGAAAAACAAAACGAGAAATGAATCGCGCATCATTAGCATACAAACACGCCGCCGTGCTGCTGCTGCTGCGTCCCGTATAGAAATCTGTCCGACGGTCATATAATGCGAGAATATCATCTCCCTCGAGCGCGCCGCGTTGCTCCCTAAACGCTTAATCTGCCCGCGATTTTATTCGCTTTTCCTTCTTCTCTCTCGTGTCTTGTTTATATGCGATGACGACATATTCCGTGCCCTTGTATCTCTCATTTTCGCCATAACTCGCGATTTTTTTCATTATAAACGCAAGGTCGCGTGCCGATGCACCGAACCGCTGGGGCTCTATATAGGTATATAAAAACTTTTTGCACGAGATGTTGATTTTTTTTTGTCCCTCCTCAAAGGGTATATAACCAGAGTCGCCCGAGCGCGTTTTCTTTTTTTCGCCTCTTTGGGATTCCTCGGATGGCTCGGCGGGCTTGCGGATACACGTTGTTGCCGAATTAATGAAATCTCCGGAGGCGGCTTTTGGGAGAGATTAAATTGAGAAATGACGATTTAATTCTCGAATCTAGATATCCCAATTTATTTTGCATTTTATAGGTATACGCATGCGGGTGTAGGTCCGTTTAGGAAAGAATATTTATTATATATGTATTATACGAAAAATGATCATCGACGTTGCCTGTTGTTTGGCGATGGAATTCAGCGGGTATAGAAAAGTCTCAAGGCTTTTTTTGTTGCGCTTGAAATTTCGTTTGTTACAATTGGATTTACATTAGATCAGCGTATGCAATTGCCAAGATTAAAGTAAACGCATTACTTTGCATATTTCGTCGAGGTCGAGGCCGTGGATTCCGCACTGTACGGTTGAAGTGTAATAAGGTCAACCCGCATTCTACTGCATATTATATATATCTTTGAAAAGGAAAAAAAAAACGGGAACGCGAAAAGCAATTTGTTTCTTTTGTTGTTTTTTTCTCTCATATCTAACTTTCATAATAAGGTGTAAGTGACGATTGTCGAGTAATCGTCGAACAATAAATATAATCATATTTATAACAGTTCGAAAACCGGGGATAGCAATTTATCTATACTCAGTAACTTCGGGGTGGCTCCGCACGGACAATAGCCGAAGAAGACATTAAAGAGGGTCGATAAACTCATTCTTTCACGTTCTAACGAATCCAGCCAAGAGAGAAGCCTATACATCTATAGAGCGCAGCAATTGCGCACACCGCGGGCCAAATACACGTCTCTGTATATATACGTAGATATAGACATTTCCCCCGGCTTCTCTCCCGCCGCAGTCGATGAGAAATATTTGTCAAATACAATGCCGTTATTTATGGCCGTAATCCCCCGCGCCGTGAAAAATAATGATTCCTTTTAGCGTGTGACGGCGGCGGCGGTAATTTGTGCGCGAGGACGATAATAATAACGCGCTCGCCCTTTCAAATTATACCCGTATGCAATTTTTTTAGTGGAAAAAAAAGGTATAGGTAAAGAAAGAAGTTTTTACGCGCGCGCGCTTTTCCGCGAATCACCTTAATATAGTAATATCGTCCTTTTTATCCTTGAATTATTGCGAATGAACTACCCTTTTTTTTATCATGCGCATTTCATCACGCGCAGTGGAGAACTGTGTTTTTTTTTCCAGGAACGACTCTTTTTTTTTATTACTTGAAAGCCTCGACGGTTATTTGAACGATCATCAAATCGTCGCATTGATTGATTTTTATGGACAGCTGCGGATTCTTTTTTTTTTCTCCTTTCCAGATCGGGCTTTGCCGTTGTCATAAAGTTTATTGAGCCGGCTTATTATAAAAAAAAAACACTCGGAAGGCACTATTCAATGTTAGCCATTACAAATAATCTCTATCGCCGAAATAATAATTATTTAAACCCTAATAAAATAATTGACATCGACGTGTATATATCGATAGCCTTAGTGGCGACAAACGACTCGCGCGCGCGCGTGTGCTTTATCGAAGAACAAATCATCGGCCGTCTCTTTTGTTCCCCGCGTATACAAAAGTTACACACTACGTGGCGCCCTTCGGGTTCTTTTGTGCCCGCCTCTCCGTTTACTGCGCATATATAGTCACCTATACCAGTAGTTCTTATATAGTATATAGTTGTATACGGGTAGAGAGGGGAATTTGCGAGATATATCGATGTCCTCGCGCGAGGAATCGGAACGCGCGGTGCGAATATATAGGGCCGTGGCGCGCTCTTTGCAGCCGAGAAAAGTCTCGCGAGCGCGAACGCAATTTGATTTGTCGTCTTGATAAGGATTCACTTTGACGCGTTAACGCTCTCGCCTACTTAGGGTTTGCTCGACATTCCTCTCTTTCTTTCTGTCATTTCACCTCGCCTCTTCTTCTATACTTTTCCCTTTGAGTGCCTACTCGATTTCTTTAAATGATTGACCTGCACTCTTCATATACTATGGATTATAAGCTCAACTATATAAGTCCTCACTCTCACACCTATATAATACTCGTATACCTTTATTCATTTTTCAATCGAATTTCTTTCCTTTTCAACTCACCGAGTATCCGTGATTATTTTTTATCCCAAATCTTCGAAAACGAATAGTCGCCGGCGAACGTAGCGATCGTTGTACGAAAATAGGCACCGCGAGAGTCGAAAAAAGAGCGCGATTCGTATATACAACCGGCTTGATTAAGGGCCGTTTGTCCGAGCAGATTTATCTCGCACGAATCCCCCGGACGAGTAAAAAAGCCCCCGGTGTTAAATATAAAAAAGTCAAGCTCCTGATAGGGTCGATAAATTTTTCTCCCCGGCGAGGTTCCCTTAAATTATAAGTGTCGAGATAAAATCGACCATCGCGAACAATGTGGCGCGTTTATTTTTCCGTCCGCGCGCCCAAAAAAGTCGTATGTGAGGAGAGAGTTGCGCAGTATCGGCCACGAAGCGTTAGGGAAAACGAACCACCATGTAAGGTCAGATACTTATGTTGTAGAAGAGCACTTTGTTAAACACATTTCGCATCCGATAATTTAAATTTAGTACTGACAAAGTCACCCCGATATAATATTCTCCTATATAGCAATTTCTATATTTCTGCTTTAAACTTGGAACCTAATTTGACTTTATAATAAATACTCGTTAAAATGTTAAGTGTCAAAACACATATTATACCCCTTGAAATTCTGATCGATACAGTACAACGATATCTACCTACATATAACTAAACTACACACACACAACCCAATTTACCACTTGAGGAGAGATAAAAAAAAAACTAAAAATCAACTCATCGCTTCAAGAGCAACAGCAGCAACATCGACGGCACTTCACTTGATTCGCCGCCTCGTATATATACACACGTATACGCAGAGTAACGAAAGCATATAAGTGATGGATGACACACTGTGCAGCGCAGTGCACTCGACGATCGCTCTTTCCCTCTCTCTTTCTCCTATATCCACCGCTCGCTGGCGTAGAAAACGAATCACCGCGACAATTAATAGCGACGCGGATCAATGTGCCGCGAAACTGGCGCGCTGCTGATGCGTGCGGGCGGGAATGAAAAATGCATCGTGTTTCTCCAGTCCGGGAGGTGGTTCGTCGACCCAAGAAGTAGCAGCAGCGCCGGCTACCCTCGTGTATTTTTCATGGAGGATATAACAGCGTCGCTGGCACACGAAAACTTTGGCAATAATTCCGGGACGGCGCCGAGACGGCGCGGCGTCCGCCGGGGGCAAAAAGGCGCCAAGAGAGAAAATGTGTGTGTGTGTGAGCACAGATCTGTATGAGAGAACTAGGAGGATTCGAAAATTTAATATACGAAAGCACTGCGCGCTCGCGTTTCCCGCTCGTTATTTAAATACGCGTTATGTGTGGAATACGCTTTAGCGTTTAGTCGGCGTGGGAAATATATATAGCGGCGACTTTATTGCGGTTCACGCGAGCGCGTCATAAATTGAAACCCGGTCGTGATATTGACATCGTGTTATAATAAAAGTATAGCAATAATGGAGAGAGAGAACGAGTGGGCGAGTTTGTCTCTCGCTCTCTGCGTGTTTTGGCGCCGCGCGTGTATATATACACGCCAGTTTCCAATTTATATGTTATATATATATACTGAATATAAGCGAGAGGCGAGTATACTGCGGCTTGCGGTATTATATATAATATACGATCATATCACTCTCCATCAATGTTAATAATCGGAGAAAAGAATATATATAGATTTCCATTTGACGTTCTTGTTGTTCGCTAATGCGCTTTTATTATCGATAAAGCTATACTGAGCTTTCATGTTATAATATACGATCGAAATGCAATATTTAATCGAAACGGCATTTTTTATAATAAAAGCTGCGCCCTCTCCGGGGCCACATACAGCCGCTGCGCAAACAACGTTATATTGATTTAAGTTTATAATTCGGAAAAGCACATACACACTTTTTCCCTTAATGTATAAAAGCAGCCCTTCAGCCGGAATGCACGGTGGAAAGTGTATATGTACACTCCGACTTTCCGCCCAATGAAAAGTACTTAACTTGCGCGCGCGCGCACGCGGCGAGTTTACTTTTTTCCCCCTGCCAGTGCTCCTACTGCTTGCTTTTATAAATACGTACAGACCTATATGTCTATTTGTGTGTGTGGGCGGAATCGACGGCAGAAGAATCCGCAGGCGAGGTCTGCGATGCAGCCCGCCTGCGGGAGCATTCGGCATTTATATTACTTTAATTCGAGTTAGAGAGGGAGAGGAGGGGAGAAAAGCATTTTGAAACTTTTCAATTAGGCCGAGCCGCGCGCTACATTTTTCTTGGGTTAAATTATTTCGTATAGGTATAATTCGTATATATAATAATTTTTTGTTGTTTATTTTGAGTCGGGAGTTCAACTTTCAATAGAAGATAGAAAATCTATTAAATGAAAGTATAATGAAAAAAAAAATTTTAAAAGAAATGCCCCGTAATTTATTAACTATTTATGGCGCGGCAACCATAAAACGATGTTAAAAAGATCGCTGTCGGAGAAAAAGCGTCAGTTCACTAAGATCAAACATCGGGCGACCTAATTTTCACGTTTTCGTAAGGTAGAACGCGCAGGAATTTAATCGCGCCCTCCCACGCCGTTGCTCTGCTTTTTACGGGTCGGATAATCCGTCCGTTGCTCAAATATGTATTCAGCCAATGCGTAAATAATGACGAATGCGCCGCTCCCGTGTCGCTTGCAATTTCGGGGAATCTCGGCACGCTTCCGCATTTAACGCTATCTGTTTGCTAATACATCCCCGAAAAAAGTGCAGACATTCGCTTCATTATTGCACTTTTAATGAGTTCACATTGATGAGCTGTTTAAGTGGTGTTTCTACTCTCTAAAGTTGAATTATTAAAAAACCACTCGACGTTATAAGTTAAAATTGCTTCATCGTAGAAGTAGAGAATATTCAGTAATGAAGTAGTGGAAATATTCACTATTAAAAATAGTAGAGAGTAGTTGGGGGTTACGCAAGTGTTCTCTATTTCACTTTTAACCCTTTGTCATTCTAGCTATTTAATATAAGTACTTGTCGAGTGGGTTTGCATGTAAATAAATTAGACGTCTTCCCGCTGCGAATGTCACTGCTCAATTATTCTTTATCAAACGAGTCACTAATTTTTCTGACATTGTTATATAAAAAGATTGCACAGCTCATATCAAATCAAAGCTATTAATAAAAGACAGATACCCCGGAACCACAGCGGCGGTTACGAGCAATATTTTCTTTATATATAGCTATATATTGATTGATCCCGCTTTATACAGATTTATATTTATATATTCACATTTTCATTACCTAACGAAAGTCAATGAACTTTCGTTGATGTAAACACATATGTGACATTTGAGTTTTGAAAATTCACCTTATTTATATCAATGAAAAAAAAAACAAATTAACAATCACACCAATTACCCACGTGTTCCCCATACAGTTTATTAAAAAATAAAATAGATTATGCATTTACAAGCGACAACCAACACCGCGATCGCCAGAGGCTCTAACTCTCATTTACCGACACGTCGTATTAACTATTTTACCCGGGCCTGCCTGCGTTCGTGTGACCGAATAGATAATTAAATACCAGTGGCGAGAAGTGTGCAGAGGAGGAGGTCAGCGCTGGCTTAATGCCGAGCGTAACGAGGCAAATTATTGGTCCGATTAGCGGAGCGATGATCGGGTCAGCGCGCGGCCGCCCCCGGCGGATCGCCATTTTCGGTTACCCCCATCCGAAGTTTAAAGTTTCCCGAGCGCCGGGTGACGGGCCCAGACAGCAATCGATAAGTAATTTGCACAAGTGTTTGAACTGACAATAAAGGAATCTTGCAGTAGTAGTAGATTGCTCGCTTTATGTCGGGCTTTATTTCAGCGTTTCGGTTTTCCGTCGTGTCTCGGACTGCAAATATTAGCGGTCCTCGTTTAAACGTGTCAATTGTGCCGCGTTGTATACGTTTTCCATTGTGGTTTATTGTTATTGATCGTGCGCTCTTTGTGTGTATTTGCGTGGCGCTATATACTCTCGCGCGAGTTCGTTTTACGAGGTATTTATTTACCTTTACGATAATTAAATTATTTAGTATAATATTGATGAATCGGGTTTATTTGATTATATTGTTTATTATACGTTATTTGTGAAATTGATCGATCGAAAGCACTACAATTTACCAACAATCGACTTAATTGCTAATTCATTGTTATATAAACTGTATTTATTACAGAAAATTGTTATATTGTTATTATTATGCGCGCGAATTCCTCCGATTCGCCAGTGTCGATATTCGTACGTCCGACGTTGTTTCCAACATATAAAGAAAATAATAAAGCGGTGACTTTTCCGCGAAGCGCACTTTTACAGCAGAAGGTCTAACGATTATCGACGACGCGCGCGGGGTAGGTATCGAGTTGACGCGACTGGCGAGGGTGTCGTAGCGCATTATACATGCGCTCAATGGCTTCGGGGTGCCAGAAGCGCGCGCGTGTAAGGGTTTCTGCATATGTTTCATTCATTTTGCAACTGTGAATACGTGCTTTAAGAGTCTTCTTTTATATAGCTGCGTGCAAAGAGTTGCCTTCGTATGTGTCGGTAAAATTTACAGTTTTGTCGAAAATCGAAAACATAATAACCATACAGTTTGTATGAGAAATTTTACTATACTATTGTCCTATTTTTTCATATCTTTGGCGGTATAGTTTTACGAGTGTTCTTTAACTGTTTGTCATTTTTACTCATAACGGTTAGTGTGCAAGTAGTAGAGATCAGTGTTTGACGAGACACATCTACACTTGACGAACTTTAATTCTCAAACTTTCACTTGATTATTCCTATGATTTTTAATACTGATTGACCGAGTTAATCTAATTTCATCATTTTCCAACCCTTTGACGCCGCGTAATTTCCAATGTAACTCAAACCAACCTTTGACGATGGAACTAAATTACATCCCGCCAATTATTTCGGGATCCTGTCCTGCACAACTATCTGCCCTCCCCGGTAACAATTATTCACTTCCATACGTAACGCCCATCCATATACACATCCGCCTGTCCCTGTAACGTTCACCAGGACACATTATATACTCTCCCACTTGGAAACGACATTAGGATATAAATCGATGACCGATATTATATATAATGTTCTTGAGATTCATGTACGCGCGGCTGGCTGCGTATATAAGCCCAGCAGCCGGTACTCCGCGCGAGGGATAATTCTCAAAGAGGATTTCGATAGCCTTGTTTAACGCCCTGAACCTCCGGACTCCCCCTGCGCTAAGTCGCGTTTCGAACCGACCGCAGCAAAGCCCAGCGCGCCGGATTACGAGTGGCGGAGCCTCCCAGGGCCCTTAATCGACCGCCGCGCCCGCTGAATTTCCGGCTCTGACATGTATATTTCCACTCCAGCCGCTAATACGAGTGAGTGTGTGCGATATAGTATTCGGGGAGTCGCGAGGAAAAGGCTTTTGTGGTGAAGGTATATACATATATAGAGCGCGATGCGGGTTCGGAGAGATGGCTTTTTTTTCCACTGTGGATTGCACGGAGATTTAGTATAGGGGAAGCCCTTTTTTTTCGTCGGTGTAGAGCCCCGGCGCAATTATCGGGATTTACGGCGATCGGCGGCTTGGATATCCGGCGATCAGATGTCGATTGGCCCATGATAAAAAAAAAAAGAGGAAATCTGCTCTTGTCTGCGACAAAGTCGGATTAATTGGTGAGATATGATAATGTAAGCGAGTATTTGATTTTTTTTTCTTTATGTCAATTTGCGTATGGAATGGTATGCTTTTGTAAAAGCATAGGAACAATTTTAAATACACGCTGCTAACCATCAAGTTTCAACTACCTTTGCGATTATAATCTATTGTACGTTATACACAAAGACTGAACCGGCGAACCGGGTAGAGTTTAAGTGCAGCTTATTTATTTAACGTATATATGAATCTTTTATACCAAGCACCGTTATTATCGATTCACTTCAATTTACATGGTTGCTAACGTGGACCACGCACATAATTGCCGCAGCTTTTAAACATTCACTCTCTCATTTATGTATTTATATAAGCGTCCGGTTGATAACTAATTTGTGCACTCGATTACTTTCGAATCATGCGACTGGGTCAACTGTAAAATTTAATCACTGACCAATTATAATTATGAACTTTACTTCCTTTGACTGTATATGAAAAGAGCCTCCCATCCAAATATATATATATTTATACCATCATCCCCCTGCAATCCCGGCAATTTCATCTCTGCGCGTTCGCGCGCAACCATGCACTTTCGACAATTAGAGGAATAAATCGCTGCAGCCCGGGGCCTGACACTTCGATCAAAACGCCGCCGCCGCCGCGGTTCCTCTCTCCCAATGAGGACAATCGACAATTCCGCAGCAACGCTCGTTAGTCAGCCCCTCCGTCGACACACCAATGACGTATAATCCAATATCCTCCGGATATATACACACACACGTATATATACATATATATATACAATCCAGCGCGTATACGCAGCCATATGGTACCGCTGCTCTCTCTCTCCCTCGCCTGTCCTAATCTCGGGCTAACGCGCCACCCACTGAAATTACGCTCTCTCTCTCTCTCTCTCGCTGGCTAATTAATCCGCGCGCACGCTTGCACTTCTGTCCGTTCGCTTTTGACTCTCGTGGCCTCTGCGACGACGCCCCCAACTATGCGGTGGTATAAGCGCGAGAGAATGAGAGTAGAATGCAGGGACATATACGGAGATGTGGATTTCTCCCCACTTATGGTATTATTATATATATAGATGGATGGATGTGGAGCTTTTCAATTGGTCGGACGATCGGAATGGAGAGAGAGAGAGTTTCTCGTGCTCGTGGTGTGCGTTTTTTATATCGCGAATCAGACACAATTGATTAATATAACGACTTTCGATTAAAAGCATATTATCTCACAAGGAGAGTCCGAGGCCATAAAGATAGCGTAAGAAAATGGTTACAAAAATTTGTCTTCATTTTAAGCGATTAAATGGATCGTACTTTTAACCATTTTCTTATGCTATCTTCAATTGCTTATAATTTCCTGAAAAATCAATATTTTTCTAACATATTCGAGCTTAAACTTTAGCTTTTACGGTCTACTTTTATCATTTTTCTTCCTCGTTTTCGTATCTTAAATACTGCCAATTTGACAGTTAATAGAAGAGACATCCTTTTTTAACGAAATAGAGAATATTTGAAATGAGATTGCCCATATCTCAAGAAA
>UXGD01002927.1:0-22966 GCA_900474315.1 Torymus auratus | reverse complement strand
CCAAAATATAACTAAATAACATTAATTAAAAACTCATTTGTTGTACTCCTTCTATGAATAATTCAGCAAAACTTTTATTTCTCCATCTGATACTGTCTCTCTCACTCCTTGTCATAGCAGCAAGCCTTCTAGTAGCCCATTTTCTAACTAACAAAACTGTCCAACTTTAATATCTTTGAAATACTCAAGAACAAGCTTACGATTGTCTCCGAAAAACTTATTCTATTTTTCAATCTATTATTAAATGGCCAAATAATGGGAGAAAAATGTTTCACCGGGAGCTATAGAAACTGGACAACAGTAATTCCCATTTTATAACAAATTTCCAATATAAATGGTCAGTTATTAGCTATAAAATGTTTTGGATTTCCCCCAGGATCCACGCATTGGTTTTTCGCATTACGTCATTTCAATATTCGTCCAGCGTAAACTCTCGCTGTCGCGGTTATTCTTCGCTGATGTATTACCAGTAAGTAAAGTACATCTTACGACGCGCGCGCTATGAAAGCGGCCGCGCATGTCGCGATTGTGGGAGAGCTGAAAGAAGCGCACGGAATGCGAACCGCGTCGCGGGCCAATTCGAACTCGTCGCGCTTTATATCGGGGCTTTCGTGTGTACCGGATAAAGGTAGCCGTGTCGGTAGTAGTATTTCGGGGATTCGGGTTCGCTTGATTTCCGTCGACTATTCGCGAAAAAGTAGAGTCTTTCCGGTGATCGTCTTTCGAGCTACTTTTGTCGAACATAAAAAAATTTGTAAAATGGTTGAGCTTATATTTACAAATAAAAAGGGGGAAGCGGTTGATGCAGCGTGTGAAAAGATTTTAACGCGCATCTCCGAAATTTTTCCACTTTCAAACACCCTTTTGCCATAGTATGTGCTCAATTTTCGCACGAAACACTGAGGCGTGTGCACACAGGTTTTTTTTTTAAAAGACTATCCGAAAATCGAATTAAATTCCAATCTCGTTCGCTTTAAGAGCTCAAAAGTCAGAAATCCACAGGGACCGCGTAATCGCTGGAGTTTCGAAAAGGCAAAACACAGACACGCGCATGCATTCACGTACACGCGGCAAAGCCTTTGAGAGTCTACGATTTCGACGGTTTACTCTTACGCCAGGTGCATCGCGGCGTGTTTGCTTTAACTCTCGCCTTGCGTCGCCGCTATCCCTGCACTACAACCTAGTCTATCCTACGCTGATTGAATCGCACACCTACAAGTCTTACAACACACACACATACAAAACAAATCCTTCCTTTTTCGACTTCACGGTCCCGCGAGCGAAAAGTGCGCGCTTTTGCTCTGAAAGACTGTGGAAAGCGAGGGTGGGAGATGGAGGGAAGGAGAGAACAGGAGTAAAAAAGATTGAGCGCAAAGGCGAGTAATCTTGATGTTTTCGTTGACGAAGGTCTACTTTCCCGCAATATAATGACTTTAGTCGTGAATGAAAGATGCGGGCGAACAGGGACGGTACATTTTTTTTACTTATAGAGCGATGTAGATTACTGTGGTAAAAGTTAGCAATTGTATAATTATACATTTATAATTACGTTTTATTATCCTAATATAAAATTTATCTCCATTAGCTCAGAGCTCTCGACTGATATGGTCAACATGGCTATAATTATAGTCAATTATATACTATTGTAGACAATTATGATCGGGTTTCTATTAGATTGAAAAAATGTGAAAAAAACAGGACACTAGGTATAAGTTGAATTGTAAAACTCTCACTAAAATATTTAAATTTATCATAAAAAATGTTTTTACTTTTCCGTTATTAAACATTAATTACAATATTAACGAAGTCAATTACAACGAGCAAGTTCGAAAAGGTACATGACAGCCACACTCATGCCCAGCCCTGTGCATACACGACGAACACACTCGACGGTAGAAACAGAAAATGGCAGGTAATGCAATCGATTACTCCCAGGTTTATCACGCAACATTCAGCCTCTGTTTGAACGAGCCGCTGCATGGCGTAGTATTTTTCCCAGTCATACGAGCGCGCTCTGCAATTCCGATATAATTAAGTTGACGGGCATCACACGTCTCTCTCTCTCTCTCTCTCTCTCTCTCTCTCACATACACGTATATACACGCGTCAGAGTATAGTAACGAATCAATTAAATTCGTCGCTGAAATACACCGCGCGCGCTCATTAAACGCTAGCCGCGCGTGAAAAGAGTGGCGCGATATATATCGCGCGTGTGCGTGGCATTGTTTTAACGCGCACGTGTGCGTGTTTTTCGAGGCGCACACTGCGGATCGGTAATTTTTCGAATTGACCGGCTGTTGTAACGAATCGAGAGCCTTTCACGCGTGAGAGTGTGAAAAGTGGGCGCAGTTTGTCCTGGAAAAAGGGACGTTGTTAATAGTACTCGGAATGGAGTGGATTGTAATTTATTATGTATGTTCAGACCGAAAGAGAACCACTTTGCGAGGGAACACAAATATTGTTTTAATGTGTGCCTTTGAAAGCTGTGTTGTGGAAAAAGATAAAGAAGGATTGTCATCAAAGACATAGATTATGGAATAAAAATAGCAATTTTATCCGTCGCTTTTACTTTCCCTAGCAAAAAGTGAAACACGTTACGACGCGTATTATATTCCTTCAAAGCGACAACGGTGAACTGTATGAACTACCGCCAACCTCACCTCACTCACTCTTCCCTCATGCGCTCACCACACAGCTAACGAATTTAGACGGCCACAGTGCTTTTCGCATCTCGCACGCGCGGGGCGCACAGAAGCGCTAAAAGCCAGGCCGAAACAATGACTAATGCCGCGCGTGCGACGACATAATAAAAGCATTTCAGTCGAGTGGCGCGGGAAAGGGAGTAGGAGGAAAACGGCTGAAAAATAAAGGGACCGGGGGAAGAAGAAGAAGAAAAAGCGGCGTGCAACCGCGAGAATCGAGGCGAAAAAGCGGCGCGCGCAAGCGCAGAGTATAGAGAAAGCCGTATGCTCAGCGAGCGAGAAATGTCTTCGGACTAAATTTGGCCGCAGTTGTAAACCTCTATCTCGGGCTCTCTCTTTCTCCTGAGAGCGCTCGCTCGCTCGGGCTTTCTTCACAAAGCGATGCGTCGCTTAAAATCTTCGCGCGAAGCCAACTGACCCGAAAGGGCACTCCGATTTTCCCGGCACGGACGCGTTTGTGGACTGAAGAAAGGAGGGTGAGAGAAGCAGGCGGGATGGAAAGAGATATACAGATGGACACGGCTAGAGAGGGAGAAAAAAAGTTGAATAAATATAAATAAAAGGAGAGAGAGATTTGGCGTTGTGTCTCTTTTGGGGGTTTTAATTTTACCTTTTGCTCGGCTTTTATTTTCTCGCCAGCTCTCTCTTTCTCTCTGTCTTTTACCCGTGGCTTTGAACGAGCATATTTTGGGGTCGTTACTTTTTCAGTGAAAGAGTGCGCACGTGCCTGTGAGTGTACGCGACTATACGCCGTTCGTTTTCTATTTTCATTTAATTTGCGATGCTTTCACGCTGGAATACGTAACGTTCATTAGTTTAGCCTACATAGCGTGTACTTTTTCGGCTGCGTGTAATACTATATAACGTTCTCGCGAGAGTGTTTTTTTTGTAAACCGAATTTCAAGAAATTTAGATTACAGAGGAGTAACTTGATATTTTATTCGAGATGTGAAATACAGAAATTTTATGTTTTATTCTGTTATAAAGAGGGGGAAAAATATAGACGTACAGTACCTGTCGTTTCACGTCAAATATTAATATTCAAGGAACTTGAATCTTGTATAACTCAAAGGATTTCACGAGAAGGTATCAAAGGGTAAGATTTACTAAGGGAAATATTCAAGATTCTAGTTTATACAGTATTGTTTTTTATATAATATTTTTACTATATTTTTTAGAATATTTGTTTGTTTTAAGAAAAATATTTATTTTGTAGAAAATCTTGACGATAACTTATATTTTCGTCATGATAGGATTCATTAACCTATAGACTGCCGGAAAGCCGATATATCGGCTCAACCTATGATATAAACTTTGTATATAGTTGATACATGATACAAGATACAAGTTTGAGCACGTTTAAATGACGTATTGACACTTCAAATCCCGGCAGTCTAAAGGTGGAACGGATAAATATAGCTAAACTTTAGAAAGTTGGTGAAGTTTCACCCATACAGCTATACAATAATTTTCAGGAATTTGATGGTTTTGTTAGTTATTTTATTGGTAACCATAAACTAACTATTAACAATTTAGTCCTCACTAAATAATAAATTAAATATTGTTGGATTAAATTTGAACAATGAGTATATATCAAAGTTCAAAAATATCTTTCAACTAAAAAAGTGATAGTTACCTGGAGATTGTTAGGCCAGAGGCACGTAGAGTTGAGCAAGTTCTCGGCGACCAACCGGTCGGTTTTGGTGCAGCGGCCTTCGGAGTCGATGTTCGCCAACCCGTACCGCGCCACTGTCACCAGGATGTTCGTGCCGATCGGGCACTTGAGGGTCATCAACGCCTCGTTGCAGGACGCCGCCTGGTACGTCTTCAGCGTGCTCGACAACATTCCTGCACGTCGTGGTACCACGAGTAATTTAAATGCACGCGTATACGTTTTTTTTTTTTCAAATTTTGTACGAGGAGAACGGCCGTTATATGGATAATTAATGTATTGATAAACGTTTGTAATTGATGCAAAAGCATAATTACGATACGGTAATGTCGTTTTAATGTTGTCGTTCGGAGGGGTTATATCGTCCGGGAGTTTAATGTAGATTTTGATAATATTAATAAGGCAATAAAGTTTTGAGGTTGAAATAGTTATCGTTTTTTTTAACAGCCATCGTATCGGTTACAGATAAAAAGCGAATAATTAGCGTAAAATACGAGAGTTCAGGGTTTTGTCCAAATGTCGCGAATGAAGATAATTATCGTACGGCCGAGTAGCGGCAAAATAAAACGAAACGTTGCGAATTCCGGATTGTCGTATGATTGACGCGAGGAAAACGGGAAAGCCGAGGAAAGGAAGAGTAGACAAAGAGTCGAGGGACGAGGATGCGGAGTTATCGGAACGGTCGGGTGAATGGTTAGTGGGTCGCGTGCAGGTTATGAGCAACCGATTACCAGGCCAACGTGTATTTTATTTTGTTGTCCGTCCATCGCCAGCGTCCGGTGTGTATATACGTTGACCAGTGGATGTAGCAGCAGCAGTGGTGACGTGTCAGGTCAATCGTCGATGGAGGCCGATATTATTTTGCGGAGCAGGAAGAGACATGAAAAAGAAGATAAAAAAAGAGTTCGTTAGTATGTTTTCTTGTTGAGTGCAATGGGGTTATATGTTGAATTATATTCTTGTGTAGTAAGTGTATATTTTTACATATATTATGTATATTTATTTATTTTTTTCAGGTACATATTCATTAATAATGTTTTTGGTAGATTGCATTGGTCGTTGTTTATTGTTATTGAAAACATCTAACAATTGATAGCTTATTGTTAGTTATACATGATTGTTACGATCAGTAGCAGTCGCAACACTGAAAAGAACTATATACATTTTTATACAAATATAAGTTTTTCCGATATTCTTTTAATAAAAAATAAATAGAATATCGAATCGAAATATATTAATTAGCGATATAACATACCATGACAAATATTTAAATAAAATTTAAAATAAACTGAATGTTTAAGGTAGATAATAAAAAACTACATAAAAAATTTGTAGAATAACAAATCTCACATGTCAAATATTTAAATAAGATTTAAAATAAATTGAATGTTTAAGGTAGATAACCACATTATTCAAATTTAAAATAGAAACGTCATGTTCAAGTGGCGAATAAATTGTGGGAACGCCGCAAATCATAAAACAAAAAACCCCCATATATAAATATCGCTGGCATCGGTTTACGGCGATTGCATTAGCGCAAATCGCAGCCCATAAATAATTCACGGGAAGGGGGAGAGGGAGGCGCTGGAAATAAAGATAAAGGCAAAAACAATAAAAATATCGAGAGCCAAATCTCCGCCGCCCACTAAATTATCGGATAATTCGGAAAAAAGATACAGAGTGCGAGTGTAGCGACGGCCGATTAAAAATTAAAAAATTCCGATAACGAAAAACGTGCGCGCAGGCTCGTTTATTTAGTGGTTGCCCACTCCCGAATCGCAGACTAGTTTTCCGTGTTCCCCCCCGACGTTCGCCGCGAAAATCACACATCAGAGGATTTCCTCCGATTTTTCCGCCGATACCGTCTGGGCGCTGCGCGCGCGCGATTTACGCGTGTATTATGGTAATTCGTTGGCGTGCGCGTTATTTACGATAAACCGTAGTAAAAAAAAAGCTGCTGCTAGGTGCTTTTGCGGAGCATGATTCTGGATAGAGGCGTACATTCGAGAGCTTACCGAACGACATACTTGGGAAGGGGAACGAAGGCGTTTCGATCTAAAATTAATAACTTTTTGTGATCATAAAAAAGTTTTTATTTTGATAGAATATGTGAATGTGGAAAATTTAAGTGAAACATAACGTAAAAGTACCAATACTTGGCTATAAAACCAAGAATGGCATGCATCATTGTCGGAGCTTTAAATACTTTCGTAAACTTAAAATTGAACTTTAACGTTTAACTTTTACTTGTTTTTGCCTTCTCCAAGAAGATATTTTGTAACTGTCAAAAGCACTTGGTATTAACGAATTGGCCGAAGTAGAAAAATTTGTATAGATTATGTATAAATTATATATAACCAATTATAGATATGGGTTAAGTGGCTAACTTTATATAATTACTTCAATATTTAACAAATTATCCGAGAGATTTTTCTACAATCATCACAATATTTATTAGTAATTTCAAACACCATACCTCCTCCACATACTTTTATGAGCAACAAATCTCTAAAACCATAAATCTTGAAAATTTTTTAAATTATTCAAATCCGGTATTTGAAAAACAGTTACGAAATTTTCTCTCCAAGCGAACGAGAAAAGCGCAGCAGGGAGCGCGCGGGGATAATGGCTTTTATAGTCCAATTTCATGCAGCTAATTTTTTGCGTTATCGTCGCTACTCGTGCGTGTTATGAGGGAAAAAAATGGGATAAGCGCGCGCTCGCGCGTGGCTCCACTACCGCCATCGCCATCGCCTTTTTTTTGCGGGTAAAGCGCAGCGCGTGAATTTTGCTCTCGTGGATTACGCGACCAAAATGCACTTTATTTCGCAATTAAAAGCCTCCGGCTGGACGGCTACGCTGATGATGCTTTGATGGTGATATCGGTCTGCGCTGGGTACTGCGTGAAATACGGAGAGTTTCCCCCGAAATAGTGCGTGTGAATTAGTAGTGAAATAAAGCTCATAATTCTAGCTACAGCTAATGGCTGGATCTCTGAATGGAGAGTTAATTCCGAGTTTCGAAAGTATTTTTATTAACAATAAATCTTTAGAGCGTTGAAATTTTAGTAAATTCGCGTATTAACGGAAAATGAAAAATGTTTTCACAGGATTTATCGTGTATTTAAAAGGCGATAAATTGGAATTTTATCATTTATAAAAAGGATGAGCTTGGATAAACACTATAGTATATTATAATAACTTGAATTTATTTTACTATAAATTACCAAGTTTTACATATACAGAAGTTTTACATATATTTTTAATCTTCATAATCTCTTTCTCTGGCACTATTGATCAAACTCTGTAAACCAACAAGGACGTTTTAAAAAATATGTATGTAACTGTACTAAAAAATTCCGTTTAAGAAACTTTTTTGTATTCACATCATAGGTAAAGACACAATCACTTCATTTCAAGCTAAACACGATCCTCTTATTATTATTGCATTTTTCTGCTTTATAAATCCATTTCATTTTCCCCAGCTATAAATAGCGCTTGAATAAAAATATCTTCAAAACATCTTGACAGAGTATGATGATTATCCGTTCTGCGCAAGCACAACGCTCCAAAAAAAAAGACCCTCAAGAGAGATCTGGCAACAGAACGAATCCACGCGTTAATATAATAACCTCCCGTACCTCCACTCGGCGTAAACATTCGCACCTTTGTTTGCCTCCGGCTACTGCGCTGGACGAAAAAAGCAAGCCGTGAAAAGGGTCGCTCCGCGCGAATAATAAAATCACCCGGAAACTCGATTAAATAACCCCTTTTTCGTGTTCCTCTACCTCTCTTTCGTCCTCTCGTCCACACCGGACCACCTCTATACACATAATTACTCGGACGGCAAAGTATTTGAAAATAATCGCAAAGCAAAAGGAAGCAACAACTCGTCGAAACAAAGACGAGAGCGCGCAAACGTCTTTCATTGGTTTCATTGTCGAGGCAGTACGACGATATAACGAACGCAGAGCATTAAGACAAGCCTGCCTCGGCGATCGGAAACAATTCCGCTGCTGTTCCCTTTTGTCTCTACCGATTGCTTCGGCAGTGCTGATGAGAAGAATGGGGGCAACACTTAGTTTTGTGTATATACGAGTGCGTCCGTCGTCGTCGACGGCGAGAGTTTGTTTTCCCGGCGTCTTTAAATGCTCTGAACAGCGTTCGCTGGAGCTTTTAACTGGGAAGAGAGGGGAGTCTCGTTTGTCGATTACAAAGATTCGCTGGGAGAGTGTTTGGCGCGGATTGGCGATGCTATTGCAAGAAGTGTGTATGTGTATGGCTGGATAATTGTGTGCTGGTAGAGAGCCACCACTGTGGCAAGGCTGGCAGTAGAAAAGTTCCAGAGACAGCGCGTTTGTTTGTGATATAACGGGCTAGAGTGGGTTGATTTTAAATGGAAAGAATTGCACAAACTTTATGGATTTCATTATTTGGTCTTTGAATGATTTCGATGAAGCTGTCAGACAAACAGAAAATGTTTGTGTGAATTATATTGCATAACATGTAATTTTGGGTTTATAAGATAAATCTTCCGATTTACATGCCACTTTTAAATTAAATTGACGTAGATATTTATTACGATTCATAAATCAACATGTCAATACTATACAATAAATGCCTTAATAATACTTCAAATATCTCAGGCGGAATATCTTTCTATTTCTCAAATTGCTCACTCGCTCTCGTATATAATATCTTACTCCGTTTGACGTCTGACCTTCGGCGAACTTCCCTTTGCTTGCATAGTACCCAAGCGTCCTCTAGATCCTCGTACAACGCGCCCTCGGGCTAGCAGGAAAATCGTCGTCGTTCAACATTTCAAACTCCTTCCTCTCAACGATTATTTCCCATGTATTTCCCTCTCTTTCTCTCTCGATCTTTACGCGACATCGAACTTAGAAACTCCGTCTCCTCGGAGTGAGAGACTGCACCTCCTCCTTCTCCTCCTCCCACTCATTCTCTCTGGCAACTTTACGCGAGGACATTCGTTAGAGGAGAGCTCGGACTTTTTAGGTTAGCCGTTCTTTCTCGCTCGACGTCGCGCATAGTTGCTCGTTTCTCACGTCGTCGTCGATGAGAAGCTCTCGCGTTGCTTCTTGCGCTCGTAAATATACACGCGCGTGTATGCAGCCGTAAAGCGTTAAGGGGGGGATCGAGGTTAATGGCGATAGCTAAGAAATCAGCTGTGTGCGCCGAGCACGTGCGTGCACGCGGTGCAGCACTGCAAGGCGGTCATTCGTTATATAAGATGGAGAGTGTGTGTGTGTGAGAGAGAGAGGATCGTCGTTGTTTTTATGCGAAATTTTTTATGGATGTGCTGGTCGTGCGTATAGGTTGATGATGATCGTTTTTGTCCATTACGGTGGAAGGCGCGAAGAGGTGATAAGATCGCTTCTTTCGCATTTTCTAATGTTTTACAACGCCGATGGTTGACGGTGATATATGACGTGAATAACTTAAGGTAGGCAAGTGTTTGAGCTATAGTTGTAGGTTGTATTTATCTGATTGAATTTTTAATGGCCATTGCGTATATTCATCGTTTGTATGTGTATGATAGTTTTAACATTTCGATAATAAAGATCAATTTAAAGAGAATTTGTGAAACGACAGCAGTATAAAGATAACTGTGAAAACATAATTTTAAAGTTAGGATTCAACAAAAAATGTTTAACAGTTCATAGCGGATGAATTTTTTAGTTCAGGCGCTATACATGGCCCCGTATGCAACGAGGAGTCCCAGGGTAAATGATGGTGGCTCTTATTGATTTTGACCCGTAGAATCTGAAAATGTTGGTCTGAAATATCAGGGGTGTGAGGTCCTTGCAAAAAAGGGAGCTACGGAGACGTGCGACAATGAACAAGTCAATTATTTCAAAAACTTACTATTTTACGTATGCGTACCTTCCTCTTCTACGCGTGTAATTTTTTAAACAATCGACTCGTTTTTGAAAAAGACCAAGACAAGAGATAAATTACATAAATATAGATAATAATTACATAAATATTGTTAGAGATAATAATAGAGATAATAATTACATAAATATTGTATTATCTCGCTCTCGCGCAGTCCTAAAACATTCTGGTAAAAAAAAAAAAATATTTCAGTTCTAAAGTGATGTCATGAGCATAACAGTCGGGCTGTACAAATAAATCTTAAATAAATAGATCAATAAAAATATGAATCGAATACAAACCAAGAGTCTTTCATCCATTTCGCTAATTAAGTCCGATTGCTTACTCCACTTCATAACCCTCCATTTTAACGAAATAAAACTAATCCCTCCGTCCACCACACTGTCTCCTATCCGCAGCAATACAAATCCCATCAGAATCACCTTCAAAGAAAATTGACAGTAAAATCCAATAATAAATTTCGTTTCTTTATTATTTTTCCTTTCAACGACACTGCTAACTATACACCTTTGTCCCTCCGCCACGCCATTCTACCATCCAATAAATAACTCTCCACGCAACGCGACACGGCTAATTTTCCCGGATCCACACGTCGCAGTCGTAACAAAGGGAATAAAGCCCCTTGAAAAGCCCGTGATGCGTATAACGTAGTATTCGGCGCTTGTCCGCGAAAATCTCCCGGAAGAATGCGACCTTCGGATCCTCTCTCGACCCTTTACCCGCTCGCTGATCCGGAACCTCGTTATACCACCGAATTTTTCGAGTGACACACTCGCTCAGGTCCTCGTTACACACGCGGTCGTGATAATAGGGCACGTATGAGAATAACAATCACTCGAGGAGCGTGTGTGTTATTTGGAGCCGAAGAAGAGTATATCGAAAAATCTGTTGATTCTGGCTCGGCTTGACAGGTATTTCTCGCGCGCGACTCGTTGTTCGGGTCTCGTTGCCAAGAGGATTTTGCGGATGTGTGTGTGTGCAAACTGTGATTCGGGTACTCGACAAGGAAAAAGCAAATTCACAAAAATATTCGGGATTTATGGAATGTAAAAGGTAAAGGGCCCTCGTAATACTATACGCGATACTCGCAAATTAATATCCAGAGCTATATGAGTGTTGTCGATGTTACACGGTATTTGATTTGATCGACTTCCAGTTTGAATTGATAGAGTTACGTAGAGATATGTACAAAGCTGGGTTTTTCATATGGAACGAAATTCTTTTAATTACGTCATATTTGCTTGCGCGTGTTTTCGGTTGGTGTACATACAAAGGCACCTCTTCATACCATAAAAAACCAGGTCGACATAAAAATAACGTATAATCAACACATACCTACACGCGGATATGACCACAATTTTGTAAGTATATCCACTGGACGCGCGATCAAAATAATGTTAAAAACATTAAGACAAAGCGGCATATCAGAATGCTCGGTGTGCTAGCCCAGGCAATACGCTAGCGCGATAAAACGACACGACAAAGGCGAATGGGCGCGCAACTCGCTCGCGTTTACGTCTCTCCGCGTCCTCGTGATTATTACGACTGCGCGTTAAACAGCTCGCTTTCATTCTCCTCGCTCTTGCTTTCGCGCTAAAAGCTTATTATCAATAAACCAGCGCGAGTGAGAGCATTGTCTTCTGGCGCGCGGTTCTCTCTCGACAAAAATCCCTTCTCTGCAAACAAACGCGCGCGTAAAGTTCACTGGCTCTGGCTCGCGTATCGTCGCAGATTGTGTTTATATATATACGATGCGCGGCGGGTCTGAGGTTGACTGTTGCGTTGACGACGGTACAGAGACCATTCAAGATGTGTATGTGTGTGCGGTTTACTGTACGCTGGGAATTGTTACTGAACAGCGAGAGATGAAAATGCGTTCGATTGTGTTCGAGCTAGAAAACTAAAGCTTTTTCTCTCGTCGCGTATTGTTTTTCGGTTTCGAGGATCGATGATGTTTTCGCTCGCGGTGGAAGAGAATCCTTTGTCGTGGTGTTCTCGTAAAAAGCGCGAAAAATCGATTTATATTGTGGCGATATTGCGGTTCGTGAATTTTTAGTAGTATATCTTGAAAATGATATAGCTTACAAACTGATGGATAGTGTTATTGATTTACAAAATATTTGTACCTTTTTAGTAATTAACGCTCGCGTAGAGGGTTGTAATTAATACGATTAATGATTAGTGTGTTTGCATTCGATTAAATGGAATCGGAATAACACTGTCTAATCTATTTAGCAACGGTAAATTAAACGCGCTTTACATAATTAGGCATTTGAGCATAGCTAGAGTGCAATGTGAATGACGATAACTAATATATCTGGAAAACAATAGAGGGATCAAATGCCCTGGAATATAAGCTACGACCTATTTTTTGTGAGTTCAAGCTCAAAGTTTCGATTGTTAGCAATATCATCATCCGTGCGGAACCTCAAATTAGTTCTTCAAACTATACGCATACCACTCATGACTCCAAAAAAATAACTCAACGACATCGTCTGCAACTCGAACCCCTCAGAACGTCGTAGACGCAACCGCAGCCCCTGAAAATCGTAAAAATATTACAACGATCGGAAAATAAATGGTTCACCAGGTCGAAACTGTCCACGTGTATAGTTTTGCATATTACGATAATCCCACACGCGGTTGCCAACTTTACGCGACATACGACGGAATGGATAAACAAGACGGCGAGTATAGTGACACAGTGCAGCCGCTCGCGCGCGTGAACAAAGTTAGCCCTGGATTAGCTGCTGTTTGGGGGCCGTTGTGTACACGCGTACCGATGAATCATATATGTATGGCGATTATCGCGGTCGGATGCCCATTGTTCTTTATTGCCCCGTTGATCGCGACTTCCGCGAGTGAGCGGATTCCGGTGTAATATGACTGACGGTATCGGCACGCAATGCGGTACGCCGCTGATGATCAACAGGTGAGATTTTCACCTAAAAAATGTAGATGTATGTAGAGATCGGAAAAAAGTGTTGTTATATTGATAACCATTTCGGCTATGTTCACATAGTTTAGTTTTACGTATGAAAATGGCCGGGATCACGTGGCGAGGTATTGGCTTGAGTTAAGCGATTGAAACATTGGCAGTTTAAAGGTGGGATGGGAACCGAACTCGTTGAAAAAGAAAGTTGATTAAAAACCGATAACGCAGCGGTAGTAATTGGTAGAAACGAACCTATAGAGATAGTTTCCAGTCGAAATTCGGTTTTAAGTGAGTTTTTTCGATTGATCGGGAAACGAAATTTTTTTAAAACTATGCATTTTAACCATTCTTTCCCAATTAACGCCATTACGAATTTCCGAATGAATCAACGTAATAACGAAGTCCAATTGCCCGAAACAACAACAGCAGCAGCTATTAGCATAATCGTGAAAAAGTGCCCGTTGAAACGCAACGACCTCTCGCGAGTCCAAACGAGTCGCGCCAAACTGTCCTCGAATTTTCTATCAACCGACCCACTCCCCTATACCGGAAAATTAAGCAGCGCCGCTTCGTAACACTTTTTGCGCCTCTTTCGAATCTGCGTCCCAACGGCTAATCGAGTACACATACATATACACGTACACGCATATATACGCGCGCGTAACTCAGACACTTAATCCCCGGTATATACGCGAGCTTAGCGCGGGGATTACCGTAACGCAGTTTCGATGCGGCTGCGAGCGCGATTGCCGCTCGTGGCGGGCGTTTCTTTTTTGCCAGGACGCGTTCGATTTGACTCGCAAGTGGCGCGGACGTGTATATGTGTGTGTGAGAGGTGAGGTGTTCTTTGTATATGCTCGCGAATCCATATTGACGTTTTGACGTTTTTCCGAGGCGCCTCGAAAAAGGGGATGAAACGGTCGCGGCCGATTGTTCCTTTTCACGGAGAATTTTTTTTTCTTTTTTTTTTTTGATGGTGAAAAGGGTGTCAGTGGGTTAGAAAAATGGTTGAAGTGCAGCCTTTCAAATAGTAGGGGTATGGTACGTGTGTTTTATTAGAAATTTATTCGAGTTAGTGCAGGTTGTGGCTTGTTGTCAATTTTAAAGGGAAACTGTAAGCCTCGCTTTCAGCGGATGGATTAGATTAGATTAAGTTTTATTCTTGGACATTCTGGGCCAAAAAAGGTAATGTACATAATGAACATTTACAAGATTTTGAGTGAACTTATATACATATTTAACGCACATTTAGATGACTGATAAAATAATTCATGTATGAATAAATAGACGCACATTTATGTAACTAATTAGTTAAATGACTGATGCATATTAAAGTACCATACATAAAATGTTTTACTCGAGTGTATAAAAGTTGTCGTACAGCGCAGTCAGTATGTATCTCTGATATATATTTATTTTGTCATCATTTTAATATTTATTTAACAGAAATTGGAAGTGCACTAGAATTATTTTCAAATTTATATAGGTAAATAGAGGCAGTAATAACTGCTTCTATATTTACATTATAGATTAAACCTCGTTTTAAAACGTTTATTAACAGAGGATTCTCCATAGAGACGAAATATACAGAGATGTTTCAAAGATTATACAGATCTAATATTTACCTGACGGTATATATAAACAAGAGAACACGGCGCGCAATTCGGCTTAACAAAGAAGACATATACCTATATAAATAAACTATATCTCTCTCTCGACATCAACTAAACAACGCGACCCCAAAATATACCCGTGTACATCGTCAAATTACAAGCACAAAAAAAAATACATATCTCTCAACACATCTCCTGATCCATTTCTCCGTCAACGGAACAAGCTCCCCTCCACTCCGCAAAGACCGCGGCCACTTGACAGGTCACCGCGCTATCTCCATCTGCGGCAAAAAGGACGCGGCGGAGGAAAAAAGGCCGCCTCGCTTGTTCTCCCCGACAAAGAAAAGCAAAGGCGCAGCCAAAGGAGACACAGAATAAAGCAGAAGGAGGGAGGGTGAGAGATGGAAAAAAGCGGCGCAACGTCATATCAGCCGCGGTCGGAAGCCGGAAGCGACGGTGGCGGTAGCCCGGCTCCGACCTGTTTACCCGACTCCTGCACGTATACTACACGCGAAATCGCTTTTCCAGAGAGAAGAAAGACTACCAGCAGCAGCCGCGGCTACTTCAGCGGACGACGCGAAATCCGGAAACGCTGCCAACTTTTCGCGGACGGCGAAAACAGGAACGCGGAGGGAAGACGTGTTTGAGGGGTGGCGTCGACGGTAGAAGGAGGGAGAGAGAGTTTCGAACGAATGTTTCGGTGATGAATTCGATTCGACAGCGGTCGAGGGAAGAAGAAGAAAAAGAAGAAGCGAAATGCTCGGTAATTTGGTTTGGAATTGGTGGGGTTGAAGGATGTAGTTTCGAAGGTTCGTGTAAACAAATCTCTGGTGGAGAGTCTGTTCTTCATGGAGAAGTTTTTTAAATTCGAAAGATGAGTATATGTAAGTTAGATATTCATATTTTGCCCTTGATGACAGTAGGTTACCACCAGGGATTATCATCGTTCGGTTCGATAGGGAAGGCTTAATATAAGAATTAACGACTGAACGATCAACGGTTCACACACATATCCGAATTCAATATAGACGTCGGGCACCACAACCCAGTAATCTCGCATTAATCCCAAAAACCATGTCACATAGAAACCCCGCGGCCTCGTATAAGACCACGCTCGGCTGACTGTATATAGTATACACCGAAAAGCGAATTAATCTAATCAAACGGCTCTTCCGCGCGATCCGTCGCGTGCAGCTAATTCGATTACCACCAAGCGATTTTTTTTTTCATTTTTTTGTGTAAATTCTCGGTGACCGCGAGACTGGCATATTTTCGAATAATTCAAACGTATACGTATGGTATTTGGCAGCTGACGCGTATCGCGCGGTCGGCAAATTAAACGTGCGCGGTGATATGCTGTGGTTTTAATTTTATTTGAAGATTTTGAGGGCGGAAAAATGTGCGAGAAACACGCACGGGATGTTGAACGTAATGTTTACTCGTTGATGAATGTATATCGAGCGATATTTCCGTTAAAGGGTTTGTGGTGCACCGGTGGACTAATACTGATCGACGAATGAATTTATTTTTGTCTCGCCGAACGGCAAATAAAGTTGGCAAAGCCTTTTGTGATTGGTGCGGTGTAGATATAGATTCATTATGTCTTTTGTTATATAATATTATACTTACACTGCTCTAATTGCTTTCGCATGTACTTTTATTTGTTATTCTAATACAACTTTTCTTTTGTTATAGCGTCTAAAAAGACAAACTGAATTTATTGAAAAAAATCCGCCCTTAGCTTTGGAAAATTATCCGAAAATATTTAGCACGGAAGATAGACTGTGAGAAGGCACACACGCACGTATACATAGAACGAAGTGACGAGCTCATTTTTCTTCGCACACTCGGGCTCTCGAATTTCTCCGTAATAATGCCCTCGCGCTTTCTCTTACCCTCCCTTTCTCTGCCCTTCTTCTCTCTATCTCAGGGCAAGGACAAGAAGGAAAAAATGAACGGTCTGCCTGTATGCTGGTATTGTGTATATGTGACCTTCCAGATGCTGCGAGAAAAGAAGAATTCAGTCGCCGGTACGTAGATATATATAATACGTCTCTTTCCATCCAGCTTCATATATATCCACGTTAAAGACAGACTCGCGTGCTCGCGCGCGAGTCTCGATTCCGCGCTTTGTTCGCAAAAGGAAAAAGGGAGTATATATACGCGCGCGCGCCACTCATAGCCCGGGATAAAGTGTTCTTTCGGCGACGGACGAACGAACGAGTGTGTCGTCGCCCAATTTTTCCTCTCTCATTCTCTCTCTCTCTCTTCTTTTTTTCGTCCACGCGTCCCTCTTTTTCTTTTTGCTTGTTGGCTCTCGCGACAGCAGCAGCAGCAGACGCGCGAGCGCGTGTACAGCGACCTCTCGTCGTGTGTCTTTCCGCTTTTTTCGCGTTAATGGCCACTGAAAAAAAGTCGCGTGCAGTTTAAAGTGGTGTACACATTGAGGAGGACGCGGATGGCAAGAGGGGGCGGAGGGGAAGAGAAATTGAAGTAGCGTGGAGAGTGACAAAAAGTTTATAAGTCGTCAGTCGCTAGGTTTTAGCCTTTTGCTCGGTGCTCGTGTACTGTATATTATACTTTTTTGCGCTCTTAATTTTTTCATTCGGTTAATTATTCGGTCGCTAGGCGCGTTTAGACTCTCGGTTCCATGGAAACTTGGTTAAAAGTAAGTTTGTCAGATTGTTCATTTGTATTCTTCTACGATGTAAAAGATTTGTTTAGTAATCGATTTTCACGAACAATTAAATAGGATTCTTCCGATTCACAGTATTCTTTCGATACTTTAATTGATTTTTCTTGAATCTTTTGATCAAAATAAATCGTTTGAAAAATAATGTATTCCCGTAATATTATTATTATGTCGATTTGTAGAATGTGTTCTATTTTATGCTTTTTTAAGAAAATGTAACAATCAAGGTTTACTATGTTATATTCACATATTTATGAATGCTATATTATCAAAGAAGTTTCTTTTAATGATCGTAACTTTGTTATCCGTGTATTTTTTCTTTTTACGGTAGTCACCATTTAGCAGAATCAACGTTTAGAGAGAAAAGTCTGACTTCCCCTGTAGATATTCACCTTTCTGGAAAAATTGTAGGAGAAAATATACAGTTCAAAGGGTGAATAAAACGGCGCTTTTCTATACTTTCATGCAACTCGGATAAGTTAGAGTAAACCATTACTCTTTAGAACTTTCTTTTACTTTTGTGACGATAAGTCCGCGTTATACATACGTTTAAAAAATCCAAACGGAAAAAAATAATACTGTTCAAACATTCAGCAAAGGAAGCTAATGAACATTCAATTCCTCGAAGCCGTTCTAGATCAACAGCAAAAAACAAAAATCATAACCACTCTCTAACCATAATCAGAAAATAATGCATAAGCCGCTCTACGGAGAGAAGTAGAAAAATTGTTCATTTAAAAATCCTCGCTTGCTTCGTCTATCCACTGCATTATTTCTTCACAATTCCACTCACTCTCTCCCTCCCTCTCTTTATATTTTTCAAACGCGCTTTTTCCCTCTCCCTCGTAATTTCTCACTTCTCGTTGCACAGAACAGAAGGGCTTCTCTCTGATGCTGGTTCACGGGCGAATACGTAAAAGAGAATGAGAGGGAGAGAGAGAGAGGGCCGCGACGTCCATCCACTCGAGTGCTCGGTATATTAAAGGCCCGGGAGCCGTGAAATGAGAAAGCCCGGATAAAAAAGCACGCCCGAAATGCTCCTCCCGAGGATTAAGTGCATTAAAACCCCGCGCGCTTTTTTTTCGGCCGGTACTGAGAATTTAATGATTCGCGATGACCTGAGCTCTCGCGCGTTACTCTATATAAGTCGCCCACGGAAAATTGTGTGTGCTTTCGAACTGGTTGCGGCACGAAGTTGAGATAAAATTGCAATACTTGAAAAATATTGGAAAACTTATATATGTGGGGAAGAAAATAATGCGACCAGAGCCATATATATCGGGGATACGCGTGGGATGAATAAATTTCTATACGTTATATACAATGCATTGCCGTAATCTTGGCGAAGAATTATAAAGATGAAACTGCCGCGGTTGAGAATTGCCAAAGTTATACAAGCCGAGAGGCAGTTGCGCGAGTGTAGCAGAGCGAATTGCAATCAAATCTTCATTTGTATCTCCGCGCAGGCAGGTAGGGAATGCCTGCGTATATATCGAGAGCCGCGTAGGAGGAGAAGTTCGCTCCGCAGATGCCTAAGTAGTTTAGTAAATTTGAAACGATGGCTTATCGCTGCATTCGACAATATTCGCTCGGAGACTCGCGCCTCCAACTTCTAAACAAGGTTACAGATATTATTACCATTTCAAGCTGCTTCTCTCTCTCCCTTCCCGGGTCTAATGGCTACCTAAGTAGTAGGCATGAAATTTTACGATTGCATATGACGTTGGTTCGAAATAATTTCCAGTACTTCAACGTACATTAATATACTTGAGATGCTTGACTCTTAGCTGTACGTACAGATATTACGGAAAATAATATTGTATATAACCTTCCTACACCCGCATTTTATTACAAACATCCAACGAATATGAAAAGCCAACAATGTTTTTAACGAATTTTACGAATAAACTCTTTGCACTAACCCGTGCCCTTATACAGAATCACTGTCGCGAAAAATCTCCAGACGCAGCGCGCGCATCTTTGGCAACTCTCTCCTTGTATCGTCTTGGTCTCCGGGACATTCCTTGAGGACGCATAAATATCGCCGCGGCCCGTTAATCTTTTGCCGCGCGTTGGATGGCAATTTCTGATAGCCTGCGCGCGCGCCTTGCACTCTCACTCGCTCGCTTGCTCATGTGTACAGGCGTGTGAGCGAAGGTAAATCAGAGTTAATCGCACCCCCAGGAGAAGATAAAGATGCTGCGCTCGCGTGAACGTATACGTATACAACCGCGGGGTCGAAAGAGAGTTATCGAGCTCTGTTCTTCGCGCCGTTTACCTGATCGCGATTTCGGTGCGGTACATGTTGGTTGATTAGGGAGAGGATGTTATTTCTTGCGTGTGTGAATTTTTTACGGAAAGGGTTGTAGTTGACGTTCGTTGAATGGCTTGTTCGTATAATTACGTAATTAAGAGGAATTTTACGTATAGTATAAAAGCTGTGTGCTCATTTAAATTGAAACAAATTTAATTTAAACAAAATTAAAACAAGTTTAATTGATTGCAATTTATTTAGGTGATACAATTACAGTAATAAAGTACGATTAAACGTAATCTTTTAATAAAAAGTAATTCGAATACAATGAAACGAATTCTCGGACCAATTATCGCGTTATTTATGGAATCAATCGAAATATTTCATTTAATTTTTAAGCCTGCATGAAAGAATTTAAGTAGATTAATTTTATTTTTGCGTGAATACGATTCCGTTTTTTAAATGCTTCAAATGCATATTAATGGCCGGTGTCATTAATTTGTGAAAAGAGATTCAAAAAGCATGCAAAAGCTTTTCAGTTTGATTTTTCCGGAATAATTTGCGTAAATTGCATTTTTACAACGACAACAACAAAAGTAAAAATAAAAAAAACAAAGGTTTCGTTCACTCGAAACACCGCAACCCTTATCATCTGTCCCAACCACTCTAACACCAGGGCTAACCTCATTATTGTACCTTTAAAAAAATCAGGCGACCGCTCGTCCTTCCGAATTCATTAAGCTCGCCCGGTAAATTATCCCTCGACCCTCTTGTATCCTCTTCCCGCTTATCTCGAAACACTCGTCCGGAAAAGGCTATTCCTTTCTCTCTCTCCATTTTGCGGGGTCAATCCTCGCGAGCAACTCGCGATCCATCATCCGTGCATTTGTCCTCGTTTCGCGGCTGGCCGCCCGCCTCTTCATTACGCGAAGAGCCTTTTAAAAGGGGGGCGACTTTGCGAAGCAATTTGCCGCGGCGTGTCTGAGAGTCCCGGAGAGAGTGAGAGAGGAAGCCGTTTTTTCGGCGAATTTCCGAAAGCGCAGTGCTGGCTTCGGTTTCATGCCGTTGCTGCTGCTGGTCGTTTTCGCTTTTTTTTATTGGCATAAAGCGAAGCGTTTGAGAGAGGGATTCTTCTCTCTTTGGTCTTTTTTCGGTAACGCGCAGTTCGTTAGTGTGAATTTGGTTGTGTAGGCGAATTTTTTAGTTATTTATAGAAGCGGTCCACTGGGGAGTGTATAGGGTGTAGAAAAATAATATTGACCGGCGTGGGCGCGGTGAACTGAAATTACGTGACCCACGGATATACACGGGGCTCGACGTGTAATCCAAATGCTGCTGAATTAACATCGCTCGGCTTAAGTGGTTCTTATAGGATTTCTCATTAGGCTTGGAAGCAGGCTATGTGTGCTCTGAGTAAATTTTGAAATTAATTTTAAAATTCTTTCCACAATGGAGAAGGGTGTTTGGATTCGCGAATATCCAGAATTCGGTTTAAATTGAAAGCTATTTTCACTAGAAACGTATAGTTGTATTATTATAACACAAATACAAGTTATTTCCAGAGTTGGAAACTAGATTACCAGGTTTAAGAATTTTCCATTTAAATCAGGAATGATGTAACGCGCAAAACCATAAATTATCCAGAAATTCTGAATCAGAATAATTTACGAGCTTATTACTGTGATAAAGAAGCTCGCTATTAGCATTTCTATGCTTTTGAGGGCCGAAATATGTGTAAATATTCCATGTAAGAGTAGCACTCACCGTATGAATAATTCTAGGGAGCAGAAAAGAGGAAAGTTGCAACGACGACGCCTGGAGGAAGAATCGTCCTCCAGCGTACAGGTGTCTATATATATATAAAGCTCTCAATTTATATACGTATAACGGGGAGGATCGATTTGTGTGTGTATTTTCTCCATCTCTCGTCGCCTTCGTTTTTCATCGAAAATCCCCCTCGACTTTTCCATTTGACAATATCCCACGCTATATTCGCTTCATACGTTTTCCCACTCTTTCTTTTTTCCTTTCTTAATAAAAATAACATAATCTCGAATTTCAATATTTCGCAGTATCGCAGTCGATATCCCGTAATACTGCAGTAACTCGATATTAAATGTCGTTAAAATTTTTTACAATGTTATTACACTTGTCTGTATTATTCTGTCGTAAACCGTACTGCTTCTGTGTCTTTTAAACAATGACCTAATTAAAACATAACGCTAATTAAATTCTGAAAAACACAATAACAATACCACCCACAGAAAGTGTCAAGTCAAAAGTAAAACAAGAATACAATACAAAAAGTGTCAACCTCATACATTTCAACCCACAAATACCATATTTCACTGCGCGACTATATATCCCTCCATATTACGCAGCGCGGCACACGGCGACAGCCGCCACTGTCCACCTCTCTCACATCCCGCACGTAAGACACACCCGTGCGCTGCAGCGTCGCGTCAGATGCAGACTCTCTCTCTCTCTCTCTCACTCTCTCTCGCACGACGTGTGCGACGACGACGACGACGCCGCTTCTTGGAAATCGCGTTTGGCGGGCGTATATATGTCGGGCTTTATGGCGGTGCATCGGCTCTGCATATATATCGAGGCCTATATCGCGCGATGAATGGGGAATGCCCCGTGCGCGCGCGGCGTGATGCAGCATGCGCCGCGCTTTTGCCGCAGTTTGACGGCGACGCCGGCTCATTGAACGCGCGCGACGCGGACGTGAACTGACTCCCTGCGACGGCTGCTAAAGTGTGTGTGAACGTGAGAGGGTATGAGGTGGGGAGGTTGAGCGTGTACTCTATAGCTTCTGGGATTAATTTTTTAGGTAGGGGTCATGGTTGTGTAAGAGTCTTATTATCAATTATTTTTATATGTGGTGTTTAATTCTACCTTAATGTATTGGAGAGGAGGTAATACAGTATGCGATGAACGTTTACCTATTATCAGATTAATCTTGATATTGTATTGTCTTGCTTCAATATTCAAGACAATAATCGATATAATATTTATACTCACTTTTCGATACAATATCAAGATTGTGGTGTCAAGAATGTAAAGAATCTTGTCTTGTCTTTTAAATAACTTAACATTTTTCAATCGTAATAATTTATCGAAATAATCATAACTCAATAAACTTCGGTAGTTGCTGACGACCATCTACTAACGATATGT